>JAJAGP010001092.1:15000-236833 GCA_025084515.1 Ancistrus triradiatus
GATTTTTAGGTCCGCTGTGTGCATGAAGCACGATTTCACACTGCGAGGCTATTTTGTCATTACCACGAGCGGCATGCCACTGAAGGCATGCAAAAAAATCACTGCCACAACATTTTTGATTCACCACTCAAAAACAAAAGTAACATGGCAATGTTCCACTTTGGTAATTATGCCATACTGCTTCTGGTAAGGAATAAGCTTTAGCAATTGTTTGTCAGCAGTGTTTTGAGACCGCGGTTAAGGCTTCAACGTATTAATTAGAAGATTGTCAGTTCAGATCCTGTCTCCACCAAGCTGCCACTGGTTCTTGAGCAAGGTCCCTAAGTTTTGACTGCTAAACTTAATTGTAGGCCACTCTGGATAGGGGGTTTCTGCTCAAGTGACAAGTATTGGTCATTCTGTAAATCTCACAGCAGAGAAACACCTACGTTGCACCAGGAACTTAAATTGGTTCTGGTTCCTATAGTTCTTGGTTTTCTGAAATGGTCTTGAATGATTCCTACAACGGAAACATGATTTTAGCAAACAGTAGATGTGAAAGTAGGGCATGTACTGTATGTGCAAGTCACACGCAAGGCTCAAGTCTTAACCTTCAAGTCTCATGCATTTATGAAAAAGTCAAAAGACTGGTCATAAAGAGTTGAATTTGATCTCGAAGCCTCATCTAACATGTTTTAAGCTTGACGTGATCTTTCATGCTAATGTTTCAGTAGCTAAAAGTTCGTTTCAAAGACACAGTCATCTACCTTTCTTTGTTGGTTTTGTATTGACAGATGAAGTTGGATGTCGTGGTGGTCATGAAGCTAAGTTTTGATCCGCAAACCTTAAAGTCGTTTCGAGTCATCTGTCTCAATTCTCTTGAGTCTCAAGTCCTGAATAACAAGTCAAAGTCAAATCAAGTCTTTTATCAATGTTAGTCAAGCAAATATCAAATTTTTTAATTTGTGACTCAAGTCATGTTGCACGAGTTCCCCAACTCTAGTGAACAGGATTCGTGTTGAAGTGGCGCAGAAGTCAGTCTGTGGCCACAGTGTAGCGTCATCCAGATTATCACATATTTGTTTGAAGTAGGTCATGCCAGTGGTTTAAAAACGTAATAAAATTAATCTGATGAAGGAGATGATGGAGAGTGCTGGGACACTGAAACCCTGTATTTGTGAGGACTGGTTAGAGGTTCATCATTTTCTATAAACCATAAACTGTCCATACCATCTTTAGCACATATTTGTATGAGGAAGGTCATACCAGTGGTTTAAATGTGATAAAATGATTCTGAAGAAGGAGATGATGGACTGGTCATCATTTTCTGGATAGTGGACATTGTGCCATAAACTGCCCATGCCCTCTTTTACACAGAAGCCCAGCTCTACACATTTACCCCCCTGTGGAGCCCATTTCCGCTGTAGAGGGCATGGGAACTCTCATGATCCCTCCTCCTTCACTCTTCCTCCTCTTCTCCCCACTGTGCCCCTGTCCTCTTCCTCACCCTCTGTATGCCCTCTTTACCCCTCTCGCTTCCTTTCTGCAGTTTGATCTCTTCTCATGACCACCCTTAACAGCATCTCTCTTTCTCTGTCTCTCTCCTGGACTTCATCTCCACACCACTCACATACCCCTTATTCTTCCATATCTCATTTTCACTAACTCTCCCTCTGACGCTCTCGTTTTTGTTTCCTGACTCCCTTTGTCCATCTGTGCCCAATTTACCCTGAGCTGGGTCTGTTTTTTTCTTGATAATTTGTTTTTGATTCCCTGGAATTAGAAAACCATTGTGTGCTCACTTGTGCATACAAACACACACACACACGGTGAGCCCTCGCTCTCTCTCTCTCTCTCTCTCTCTCTCTCTCTCACTCACTCTCTCACACACACACACACACACACACCACGTACACACACATTTTTATTGTATTATTCTATAAAAGTTCCTATAAATCACTGGTTATTAATCGGCCCCAGACGGCCCTCCCTCCCTCGTTCCCCAATCCTTCTGCGCGCAAACACAGACCAGATGCATAGGAAATGGGATGGCAAGAAGGGCACCCAGGAGACAGACTCTGCTTTTTCTCTTTTCCCCTTCTTCTTAGCTCTCTCTCTCTCTCTCTCTCTCTCTCCATCCTTTCTTTTCTGAGAAGCTTCATTTATGTTGAAATGCCCAGACCCCAGACTCAGAGGAAATAAAGTTTAAATTAAAGTTGAGGGGGGAAAAAACTAATTAAATAATAAAAATAAATCTTCCTTTCCTGCCAAAGAGCTGGTGTGTGGGTTTGTGGTTAAATGATCATCCTCTTTTAGAGGGTAGCATGGCTTTGATACCTACTGGGTCTTCAAAACTGCATATAATGGGTATAAACACATACTAGAATTAATGTACTGCACAGATACCACACACTCACATCAAGCCTATAAGTGTTCTCCTGTTTTTCTGCCAATCTGATCTGGCATTGGACATGTCTGACCTGGTGTAAGTCTACCTCACACTGATTTTCTTCATTTAGCTCATATGCACTGTCTCTGTCAGAATAAGTAGGTATGAGCTAAATTCTTGCTGTCACACAGAGGAAGCTGCATGATTTCCAACCTCCTCAGGTCCTGCTGTATGATTGGTACTCTTCTGTTTGAGACATAGAGCCACACACCTGCCTAACGCCAATAACAGACAGGTTGTAATTGAAATGTATTAATTGGCCCCAACCTGCTGTCAGTCCTAGGCAAGACAAAAACACACACACGTGATGTTTGCTGGGAGTTGTGAGAAATGTACTCCTTGGCTGCAAGGACTGAATGTGAAGATATGTGGGGGTGCTGATTTTTAGGCACACAGGGACAGCCTGCAGTATTGTGCCAAGAGCAACATGGCCCAGCGTTCACAGCGCAACAGGGAATGAGGAGATGCTGGTTGCAAGGCTTGTTAGAAACCCTAGGGTTCTACCTTAGGCCCAGTTATGGCTGGTGTTTTCTGACACAATGAAAACACGTGAAAATTTGGAGAAAACTAGCACTTGGATATATTCTGTGTTTTTTATGTCCTTCTGTTTGGTAGAAAAGATCTGGCATAACAGTGTAGTCATTTAATTAATACTACTGGTGAGCAAGTTACCTTTGGTGTATTACCCCTGTATAGAAAAGTAAGAAAAGATAAAAAGTAAAGAGTTTCATGTAAAAAATGTTTAAACCTACATCAGTACTTGGCCATGATCTGCCATGACAAAATGTTTACCTACAACAGGTACCTACCAAATTATTAAAGCTAACAAAAGCTCACTCTGAACTACAGTATATATGTATTGGTTATGTATTCATCAGTATAATGTAAAGGCCAGATCATTTGATCATCTTTGTGTAAAACATGCCTGCTTATGTAAGCTTTCAACCAAGTGCAGCAGAACTACAGCACCGTCAGTCTGAATAGAAATGCACAATATTGTTTGGTCTGCCTCTTCGAGAGGTCAGCCACTCAGCATAAGGAAGCCTGGCTTCAAACACACTACGCAGCTCATAGAATCACAGAGAAACCATGCATTCGGGTGGGACCCAAAATGACATTTTAAAAGCCTGTTCTCCAATAAACGCTGATTTTTCATTCATTGAAAATGATGTGAGCTGGAATAGGCTCTAGGTTCCTACTGAAGCCAGGCTTCAGTGAGGCTCTATGGGCCGTGTGTCCACTGGCTTTCTAATGTTACAGACAGGTTTAATCTTCTGTCAGAAGCAGATTAAACCTAAATAAATGGCGCAGTTCAATAGTGCAGGCTTGGCCTGAGCTTAGAAACCTGCCCAGAGATAAAAATAAAGCACAGAAAAATCTCATTGAATGAGTCATTTGGTTAATTCTTTAGTATTTCTTAGTTTCATGATGAAAACCCGGTTGTTAAATGAAATAGAATTTGTAGCACATTGTGATTCTGCAGTGAGATCTTTGCTTGTTTGCAGCAATGAAGTGATTGTTAGTTGGAACATGGAAGTGTACATGGAAGTGCAGATTCTAAACAATGACACCCAAAATCAGAGAAATAATGGCAACCCGACAGATCATGTTTAAACCATCCATCCCAACCCATGTTTGAAGTTGATTTGGATGGGACCAGAACTGGAAGCTTTGCAAGGTGAGGGAATTTGTTGATATGTAATGGCGGATGCAGATGTCCATTCCAACAGCCACATTGACCACGGATCTGCCAGCCCAGTGCAAATAGTCCTGAATTGCTACAAAAATGTAAATATGTTGACTTGGAAGGATCGTCCCTTCCCCTCCAAATGTGCAGTGCCTGGGAGTATGAGACAGTGAAGAGCAGGGGAAAACAGCTCCAGGATTCCTTATAAGGGCCTGTTTTGGTCTCTCACACCAGCTTCCCATCACATCCCTCTACTGGGTCAGTCTCACTTCGATCCGAGGACGTTCTGAACACCCCCGACTGCAGCACTGTCTCACAAACCATCAGGGTTCAAAACTGAAATCTCACACAAACAGTCACTTCACCCTGTGCACATACACCCTGTTGTGCAGTTGCAGAGATGCTCAACGGCAGTGACATGGATTTGCCTGTTTGGTGCAGCTATCATCTATGTTGCGGTGTTAATGTGTGTAGCTTACTCATTTCTGTAGTACCCCTCCCACCACCTTTCCATGCCACAGCTGAACTCTGGGTGCCCTCTGATGGGCCCATGATTAAAAAGGGGAAGGAGAGAACAAAAAAGACGAAACCTCACAAGTTCTCATTTTCCATAGTGCTACCTCTTTCTGTGCTGTGTGGTTGGTCTCACTCTGTGTATGAGTGTGATGGGTATCAGTCCAGGGTTCAGTGGCTTTGTGGGTACAAGCCTGTGGTTTGGGTCTCGGTGAACAGAGAAGTTTGCTGCCACACTGAGACATACTGGCACCACAAGGGTAGAGCTTGTTCTTTTATATGTCCAAAATACGGAACCGCCACAGCGTGTGTGTAAGTGTGTGTGCCTTATAGAGATGGAAAAAGGGTTGAGAAATATGCCATTTGTCCTCCTGTTCATAAGCGTGCTGAAGTTCAGACTGTTCATCAACTCGATTATATCTTGAGTATTTGGATTCACGCAGCACATTGGCTCTATAGCTGACTGCTGATTAGGATGAATAGGAAACATGTAATAAATTCTGGACTGCTGGTGTGCTTGCCTGATCTTGGATCAGCATGAGGACCTTGTGGATAGGATGCGTTGTCCTCCAGGCTACCCTGTGCCCCAGTGCCAGTAGTGGGCCCAGGTTCAGCAGTGCTCCATCAGGTTCCTGGCTCGGCTACTTCCTGCCTCTGCCTCCACGCAGCTGGTATTGTTCTCTGGGCAGTGTGGCCCCCTGCTCCTCCGGGCCAGATCCATCCATCTCTCCTTCCCCTGAGCTGGCAGCAGTCTGGGCACTCTCCACACTGTTGGCCTGAACCCCAGCAGGATGTGGAGCTCAGCATTTGTGTGTGTATGTGTGTATAAGTGAGTGCATGCATTCTATTCTTTTTTCCCCTTCTCATTTTTTCTCTGATTTTGTGTCTTGGCTGACTTTTTTACCTCTCAAAGAATTTGGAAGGGCCATAAGATTTTTTTTTTTTCTGTGCATGATTTTCAGTGCTGCTCTCTCTTGCTCTTTCTCTCTCTCACTCACTGTGCCTGCTGTGGCTTCTCACTAATAGATTTCATATGTTGCTGCAGTTGACATCAGTCTTAAACTATTTTACATGTGATCTGTGATATTTCCTGAGGAAATCTGTCAGATATTTATTAAAGGATAATAAAATAAACCTCTCTTGTTCTCTTGTGTCGTTCTTTCTCTTGTCCTTCTCTCACTCTTATTTTTTCTTGTATACCTTGTCCCTTCCTCTTGGTGTTGGCTTGGAAGCGAACTTGATTGTATTATTGTAGTTACTCATGCCTTTAAATGTTTCTTTTTTGGGAAACAATTTCCTTCCATTCATAGGATGTGCTGCGGGTCAGGACTGTGTGTGTGTGTGTGTGTGTGTGTGTGTGTGTGTGTGTGTGTGTGTGTGTGTGTGTGTTTGTGTGTGTGTGTGCTCGTGTGCGTGTGTGTGTTTAAGTATCGTAGTGAGGACCAAATGTCCACACAATGATAAAAAGATCTGACCTTGTGGGGACATTTTGCTGGACTACACAAGGAAATAAATTTTTTACATAAACGTTTGGTAAGCTAACAGTGGCAAAAGATTACTTTAGGTTACTGAGGTTAGGGTTAGGGTAGGTATGGGTGGAGCATTATTTAGCGACAGTAATTTTTTGTCAATGGAAAGTCCTCACAATGACAGAAAGACCAACATGTGTGTCTGTAGGTCTGTCTCACTGTGGGGGTCTCTTCCCTTTTTTATCTCTTCTCTCCCCTGTGTGTGCATGTCCCTCCTATTTTTTTTTCTCTAGACATAGCACAGTGTCATGTCCTGCATTGCATTAGGCCACTGTCTAACTCTACAGATCAGGACTTGCTCTCATACATCCAGTGTACAGCCCTGTAACTTTAAAGCACGTCATGACATCCCAAACACTCTTTACCTTATAAAGACATTTACATGTATGTGCAGTATACATGTGCGCACACATCTGGCAATTGTGAAGGTGTTTTAGTCTGTTGAATTTAAGAAGAGCAAGATATCTACATTAACGTTTTTGTCTTTCATATTTTAGTGAGGGATTGGATAGGAAGGAGGGGAGTACTTTTATCTGACACTGTACGTATATGTTAATAAGGTGAATATGCAACAGTTATGACAAGCATGATTTGAATAACTTTATTCATTTCATTTAAAAAAAGAACCCAAAGTGTTGGTGCTGCACAGCTTCCAGTTTCATAAAATCATCCAGATACCAGCCAGGAGCATCGGGTAATGTTCAGATCAACCATCAGAATGGGGGAGAAATGTGGTCTTAGTGATTTTGATTGTGGGATGCCTTTTGGCAGGGGCACTGCCAGGGATTGCTGACCCCATGAAAAGATATTACACTGGTCCCCTAAAATTTGAAATGTTCTAATACAGTTTTAGGCCCCTGTCAGTCACAGGCCCTTAAAATCTTCCTAAGCCCAAACAGCGCCACTGACTGTTGGTTGGCGGTATGAATATTTCTTTAACTGCTGATTACCTAGAATTTTCTCACACACAGTATCTAGAGTGTACTCAGAATGGTGCAGCAAAGAAAAAAAGCATCCGGTGAGTAGGAGTTCTGCAAACAGAAATGCCTTACTGACGAGAGATATCGATAGAATGGAACACCTTTGTGATGTGGTAGTTTGGGAGATATACGGCATTGATATGCACCTGAAAAATCTGCAGGAACTGCCTGATGCAATCATGACAACATGAGCAGAATCTCAAAGGGCTGTTTCCATCATCTTTTGGAACTGATGCTGTTTCAGTCCTATCCAATATTAATCTATTGTTCCTGATGAAGTGGCTGGTGAGAGCATATGTGAGTGCATGTGTGATGCACTGAATGATATTCATACCTTGTGCCCAGTGTTGCCAGCACAGGTTCTGTACCCTCTGCAATCTTCAGCAGAAAGGAATGAATGAAAAATAATAAATAAATAAAAAGTTATTTGGTAACTCAGCCACTTGTGTAGATTCAGGGAAATCATTCATTCATTTATTCATTCAGTCATTATTTGTTACACCCTGGACCACTAGTACAAAATAATACTACTGGATGTCTTTGTAGACTTATTAGTAAGTAAGCTGACTCAATTATTTAGTTTGTGACTTTTCTTGTTTTAACTCTTGATGACACTTGATGACCCATAAACAAACACTTGTTAATCGGTAACAAAGGGTTTTACTTTCAGGACCAGGGGAAAGCAAGTATTTAAATGCACACGAGCCAGCAACCACAACACTGAATTTAAAGCCAGGGGAATTACCAAATGTTATGAAGAATGACAGGGTTTAATAACCCCGCCATGCCCCACATTCAACCCATTTCAAATATGCCTATGAAGATAGCAGTGCACACACTACTATAGAATAGAGATGTTTATTTCCTTGGCACTGTGTGTCTTTATTGTACCTTGTACTGTACTCAAATCTGTGCACATTGTTGAACAAAAGCTGCAGATCTTAAACAAAAATCTGTTCTGCCATGTGGCTGTCACTGGAATGAGTCACCCATACTGATTTTGTATACAGTAATGCCATATCTGTAGTTTTGATGACCTTGGAGTAACTTGGCATAACCTCCTTTGCGCAGTGATAGAATTGCGTTGCTTTGAATAAATATCGTACATGATCATCATTACTTGTGCTTTTTCACAACAGAGTGGCTAGAGGATCCAGTCGTGTTACATAGTGATGACTATGCTGGGGAATTCATATTTTTCAACATCGGTCAGTGCTATTCAATGCCACATGCTGATCCTTATGACCACTAGCAATCTCATAACATGTGACAGACCAACAAAATATAAAAATGCCACTGCATTTCTGGTTCTAACATACAGACTGTTTTATAAGTAATGGATGAAGAACCGGTTATCCCTTGTGATAAACGCACCCTCACATTGCCATACTCCCAGCTAAAGTATTTGGTGATAATTCAAACATTTTCATTGGAAAAGTATGGTGCTTCTGATGCTCACAAACTCATGTATGCCATATATCACATCCATTATTTGTTTTTCTTTTTTTCTTCCCTTTCTCTCCACTGCCTGGAACACAGGGCTGGAAAGCAAACACATCAGCACTTGGCATTGTGAACCCTTGAATTGCCCTTGTCCCTGCTCTCCTCCCTCTGCTTTTCCCTTTCATCCTGCTCCGAGCTGTACACCCGCTTCGTTCTTTCTGGGGTCCCCTGACTGCAGTACCCATAATTCAGTGCAAGACAAAACACCCACACCATGCTCTCACTAAGCTTTATAGAGCAGCCAAGGCGCAGCAAGAGGGGGAATAAGGCAAGGGCTGGGCAAATACTTTCACTGCCTCTCTCGGGGCCCCTGACCAAGAGCAAGGCCAGGCTACGCTTAGGCACCCACTGAGACTCAGAACAGTGGATAGTGAGAATGAAAGTGGAGAAGAAGAGGCAACTGTGAAGCAAAGGGAAGGGGGAAGAGGAACAGGGATTAACAAGTGATCTGGAGAAGTGAAGAAGCCAGACATGGTTGTAAAAATGAATGATTAACGCACGAAGGAAGATAGACAGGTATAGGACAGAAGAAAAGACCGAACTGCAAGAGTACTTGGTGAAACAGATGGACACTGACAGAAGGAGAAAGAGAAAGAAAATAGAATTAGGGCATAGGGTGCCTGTTTGTCTCGGCACATGTCTGTCTGTCAGTGCCTAAGGATTTATGTATTTGTTTGTGTCTATGTCTGGGCTCTGTCACATTGGTAATGTGTTCCATATTCCTGACTGAGAGACTGGCTGCATCAGCAGCACAGTACCCATAACAAAGACGAGGCTCCTTTTTCTCCATCATCCTCTCCACCTCCTTCCTCCAAGCTAGGATTCTTGACTGTCATGGTGCTACTGCAGACCTGACTGAATGTCACCACATTTAAAACAGACATGTATGATGTATAATTGTAATTGCATCTGGGTTAACTAGTAGCACAGGGCCTTTTTCTGACATTTAGCACAGAATAACTGCTAGGACAAGCTCAGTTGCATCTGGGGTGGGTGCCAGCAAGGTTTAATGCACAAGTATCATTCACAGGTGATTGCAATGTCTGAACCTTTCTGCAATAACTTGAAAGTCAGTGGACCCATAGATCTTGGAGCCTCTCAATGTATTTAAACCCATTGTACTTTAAAGGCACAATTATTAGCTTTACTCTGAACAAATTGCATTTAAAATGTAATTTTGGATCCAACCCAGATGCTGGCTTAATTTCTTTCTGCTGCATCCTAAGTATTTTTCCATATACAATCACATTCAAAATGCTACTGGACACAGATTAAAATATTTTGGCTCACTCTGAAGCCCAATCTCTGCACTGAAGTGATTTCTATTAAATTTGCTGGACCAAACAGTGTATTTTGATTATGATTCAGTTCAGTAATGCTTCAGTAATCAATTGAAAATTGAATCACATACATCTTACACACAGTCCTGTGATTAATACAGTGGTGCTGAAATGTTATGCACCACTAAAACTTCAGCACATTTTCACACAAGTCCTAAAAGTAGATAAAGAGAAGTCAGTTAAACAAATAAGATGAAAATATTTCACATAGTCATTTATTTATTGGAAATGGCCCAATACTACATATCTGTGATAGACAAAAGTATGTGAACCTTTCGGTTTCTGGTGAAATCCTCAACTAAACATCAGTGGTAACTGTTGGTCGGTCCTGCACACCGGCTTGGACAAAGTTCAGCACATTCCTCCCTAAAGAACAGCTCCGACTCTGGGATGTTGGTGGGTTTCCTCACATTAACTGCTCGCTTCAGGTCCTTCCACAACATTTCTATTGGATTAAGGTCAGGACTTTGGCTTGGCCATTCCAAAACATGAACTTTATTCTTCTTTAACCATTCTTTGGTAGAACGACTTGTGTGCTTAGGGTCATTGTCTTGCTGCATGACCCACCTTCTCTTGAGGTTCAGTTCATGGACAGATGTCCTGAGATTTTCCTTTGGCCCAGATGCAGCAAAACAGGTCCCAACATAATACTCCCGCCATCATGTTTCACAGATGGGATAATGAAAATTACATAAGCCTTCTCATTTACACCAAAAAGTTCTATTTTCTGCAAACTGCAGACAGTTCTTTTTAAAGTGCAGTGGCAACCCTCTTATGCACACCATTGTGGTGTATGTTCTCCTCGTGAACATTAACATTAGCCAATGTGAGAGAGGCATTTAGGTGGTTAGAAGTTCCTTTGTGACCATGTCTAGCTCTTGGAGTGACCTTTGTTGGCCATCCAACAAACTTTTTTAACTTTTCCAGCCTGATGAGCATCAAAAATTTCAACAGAAATTACTTTTGTTCGTACAATTATATACTTGCACAAACACGTTATGATGATCAGACTTTGATAGATCCCTGTTATTTAAATAAAAGTAGGTGCCCACTCACATCTGACTGTCATAGACTGAAAACATCTGACTAATTTCACCTCTAAATTAATTGCTAATCCTAAGGTTCACAAACTATTGCCACTCATAACTATATAATATTGGATCATTTTCCTCAATAAATAAATGAGTAAGTATAATATTTTTGGCTCAGTTGTTTAATTGGACTCTTTTTATCTACTTTATATACATTTATTTACATTTATCAGAAGAGCTAATATGTTTCTCAATCACTTCAGGTTTGACAGACAATTTCTATTACAACCTCAAATAATACAAAAGCTAGGACGGTGTGGAAAATGTAAATAAAAAATAGTGTTTATGTGACTTTGACTTTTGTTTCATTGCAGACAGTATGAACCAAAGCTATTTTATGTTTTTTTCTGGTCAACGTTTTCTGGTAACATTTTATTTGCTAATATACATTCCTGCATTTCAAGCCTGTAACACATTCCAAAAAACTTGGAATGGTAAAGTATTTACCACTTTGTAATGCTTCCATTCCTTCTCACAACACTTAAAATAAGTTTTGGCACTGATGCTACTGCTTAAGTGTTTCTGGTGTTATTTTGCCCCTTTAGTTGTGCAAATGTGTGTAATAGTACCGGTTTGTCTTTGTCAGATTTTTCATTTCATTTTTACAATTCTTCAAACATTTTCTATTGTGACCAGGTCAGGACTGCAGGCAGACCAGTCCAGTACTCGTACCCTCTTCTTCCGCAGCCATGCCTTTGCAGTGTGGCCTTGCACTGTCTTGTTGAAAAATGCATGGACGTCCCTGGAAGGCAGCTTATGTTGGTTTAGAATCTCAATGTACTTTTCTGCATTAATGCTTCCACCACAGAAGTGTAAATTACTTTTGCCAAGGGTGCTGACAGAACCACTTAACATGACATGCCCTGGCTTTTGGACTTGTTGCTGATAAAGGTCTGGATGGTTCTTTTAGTTTTTCGTCCGGGGCACATGGACAGAAACAGACGTTTCCATTTCTTTCAAAAAATACTGAACACAGGAAAGGATTCTGATTGGTACTGATTGGTCTGACTACAATACATATTTCCAGTGTGCGATGCCCCATCCTAGATGCCTCAGATCTCAGAGAAGTAGACACCACATCTGGACATGGTTAACATAAGGCTTCCTTTTTGCACAGTAACGTTTTAAGTAGCATTTGTGAATGTAACTCCTTATTGTAGAACTTGACAAAGGTTTGCCAGCGTAATCCCTTGCACATGTGGTTAAAACTTCTATTGATGAATGATGGTTCTTGTTGCAGTGATGTCTGCAACAGAGATCAGAGATGACGGTTGTTCAGCTTGGGGTTGCGTGCTTGTCCTTTACACACTGAAATTTCTTCAGGCTCTTTGAATTGTTTAAAAATATTATGTACTGTAGAGGGAGAAATTTGCAAATCCCTTCAAATCTTTTTGGGACATCACTTTTAAACATTTCAATCATGTTCTCACACATTTCTTGACAAACTGGAGATCTTCTGCTTTTGGTTGGGGAGGCTCAACCTTTTGTGGATGCTGCTTTTGTACCAAATCATGATTACAAGCACCTGTTGACATCACCTGTTTGAAATCACATCGTTATTTTTTTAACTCATTCCTAGCCCTAAATTGTCACAGTCCCATCTTTTTTGGAACATGTTGCAGGCCTGAAATGCAGGAATGGATGTTTATTAACAAATGAGTTTGACCAGACAACATATGAAATATCTTGGGTTCATACTAATGAAATAAAAGTCAAAGTAAATCAAGATACAGTCCATATTTGTTTGTGTGTTTGTTTGTTTTTTGCATTTTCCATGCCGTCCATTTCTTTTTCTGATTTGGGGCTGTAAATTGAAGAAGGACAACTTTTCAAATTGCCTAATATAAACATTCTTTGCAAAATGCTATACCAGCAGCTGTGCTTCCTCTGACAAAAAGCACCAGCCACCGCTGGTGTAACTACATCTGGAGTGACTGTTAACACCAGCATAGATGCACCTGGAGTGACTGCTAGTGGTTTTAATTGCATCTGGTGGTTTGCTTTGGGTTAACGTAGCTCAGAGGCCTGCCACCCTGAGAACAGATTGGATATGTGGTGAGACAAGAGGTCAGGTCTTAAAGCAGTTAGAGAAAGGCTAACATGGCCTGCACAACATGACTGTTGTTTCCTGGTCCAAATGGTATTTTTTATTTATACACTTAAAGATTTGAAAGTGTAACCTCAGACGTTTAAACATGTTTCTAGTGCGTATAATTAAGTCAAATGCAAATTATGATGTGTCACCGTTAGGCGTCACTGTCAAACTGACATGGTAAGCATTCCTCATAGAAGAGCTCACAGATTGTAGTGGTCTGGACATTTTGTGTGTGTGTGTGTATTTATATGAGTGTTTATTTGTATAAGTGAAATGAAGGGCATGTGTTATTAACTTGAACACAACTATCACATGGGATATGGGCATGGTGGAGTGCAGCTGACTGAGTGGGGAGTGTGGAGGCTTAAGAAAATGAATTAAGTCATTTGGGCTTTATTGCAAGTCACACCCCAGTTCAACAAAAAGGCAGAGCGTGCTGCAATGTAACCAAGAGCCCATTCCAAATCAATAAGAAAAAAAAACACATGCACACGGCCTAAATCAAGCCCCACTGCCTAACCTCCTCATTATTCTCCCCCACCCTGGGGACTCTGCTTTCTTGGCAGTATTCAGGAATAAGCCACCTGCAAACAACACCCCCCCCCCCCCCTTTCTGATTTATGTGCTCTTTTATATTAAATAAGACTCATACATTGGTTGATCTCCAGATGAACCTGGGTGTACACACATATACGCACACATATGCAGACATAATAAACACATGTCTGTAGAACCGTCCAGAACTTAAGATGTGTCTGCTCTTGTCTTCTCACTCTTTGTCTCTCGCCTTCTTCCCTAACCTCTGACTTTTCACAGGGACAGAAAGTTTCCCCTCCACCTGGGATGGAAAGGAAAAAAGGGTTTTTTTCCAGAGAAAGACTAATTGCATCCTCACTTTTTTAAATTCGGACACTCCCCTTTTCACTCCCTCCTTCATTCCCGCTCTCTTCATCCTCCTTTGCCTGGCTCTCATTTGCCTTCTCCCTCTTTAGTTGAAGGGAAGGGACACACAGAAGAAGGTTTGTGTGCATTGGCCACATAGGTGCCCCTTGTAATTATGCAAATTCTGACTGTAGTCCATCTTTTGCAACATACAGTACAGTGTGTTACATTCGTACCCATTTAGAGGACCATTCTCAGCTTAGACATGGATCTTGCATAGTATGTGTAGTGCTGACACAAGTGTATCAGGTGCAGCAGTGTTTGGTTTGAAACCACATGCTGGTGTGGGAAATATCCCACCAAACACAGCTATCCATCCATGTCCTGTGGTCAGACCATTGATTAAAGCCAAGAGGAGGCCTAGAACACATTTTGCATGGAACATTGGTGCGGTTCACTGACTTAACACCTTTTTTTGTGTACAAGTAAGTTTGTGTTTCTAGTAAAATCCCCAGCAGCAGAGTATATTTTTTCATGTTGTGTTTGTAAAACCATCCACACCTAAATCAAACTCTTCAGTTCTGTTCCTGTTATACATTTTCACTGAATCTACTGGAACAGATAGAAATTAGTAACTGAAAGTATACAGTGGTGCTTGAAAGTTTGTGAAACCTTTTTAGAATCTTCTTATTTTGATTTTCTAGATTTCTGCATACATATGACCCAAAACATCATCAGATTTTCACACAAGTCCTAAAAGTAGATAAAGAGAACCCAGTTAAACAAATGAGACAAAATATTATACTTGGTCATTTATTTATTGAGGAAAATGATCCAATATTACATATTAGTGAGTGGCAAAAGTATGTGAACCTCTAGGATTAGCAGTTAATTTGAAGGTGAAATTTAGAGTCAAAGTGATTTCAATCAATGGGATGACAAATCAGGGTGTGAGTTGGGCACCTGTTTTATTTAAAGAACAGAGATCTATCAAAGTCTGATCTTCACAAACACATGTTTGTGGAAGTGTATCATGGCACGAACAAAACAGATTTCTGAGGACCTCAGAAGAAAAAAGAGTTGTTGATGCTCATCAGGCTGAAAAGGTTACAAAGTTTGGACTCCACCAATCCACAGTCAAGACAGATTGTGTGTACAAATGGGAGGAAATTCAAGCCATTGTTACCCTCCCCAGGGAGTGGTCAACCAACAAAGATCACTCCAAGAGCAAGGCGTGTATAGGAGGGTGAGGTCACAATGGACCCCAGGGTAACTTCTAAGCAAACTGAAGGCCTCTCTCACATTGGCTAATGTTTAATGTTCATGAGTCCACCATCAGAAGAACACTGAACAATAATGGTGTGCATGGCAGGGTTGCAAGGAGAAAGCCACTGCTCTCCAAAAAGAACATTGCTGCTCGTCTGCAGTTCGCTAAAGATCATGTGGACAAGCCAGAAGGCTATTGGAAGAAGGTTTTGTAGACGGATGAGACCAAAATAAAACTTTATGGTTTAAAAGAAAAGCATTATGTTTGGAGAAAGGAAAACACTGCATTCCAGCAGAAGAACCTTATCCCATCTGTGAAACATGGTGGTGGTAGTATCATGGTTTGGGCCTGTTTTGCTGCATCTGGGCCAGGACGGCTGGCCATCATTGATGGAACAATGAATTCTGAGTAAAACCAGAGAATTCTAAAGGAAAATGGCAGGACATCTATCCATGAACTGAATCTCAAGAAAAGGTGGGTCATGCAGCAAGACAAAGAAGAACAAAGTTCATGTTTTGGAATGGCCAAGCCAAAGTCCTGACCTTAATCCAATCAAAATGTTGTGGAAGGACCTGAAGTGAGAAGTTAATGTGAGGAAACTCACCAACATCCCAGAGTTGAAGCTGTTCTGTACGGAGGAATGGGCTAAAATTCCTCCAAGCCGGTGTGCAGGACTGATCAACAGTTACAGGAAACGTTTAGCTGCAGTTATTGCAGCATAGGGGAGTCACACCAGATACTGAAAGCAAAGGTTCACATACTTTTGCCACTCACTAATATGTAATATTGGATCATTTTCCTCAATAAATAAATGACCATATATAATATTTTTGTCTCATTTGTTTAACTGGGTTCTCTTTATCTACTTTTAGGACTTGTGTGAAAACCTGATGGTGTTTTAGATCATATTTATGCAGAAATCTAGAAAATTCTCAAGGGTTCACAAACTTTCAAGCACCACTGTATACCAGTGTTGTAGTCAAGTCAGTGAACAGTGACTCGTGTTGAAATTGACCCCAACTCAAGTCAACCCCACATCAAAAGTCCCAAATCCTTTATCCTATCCAAGCCAAACTCGAGTTCAGTATAGTATCTCAATGATGATTTTTAAAGTTGTAGTAAGTGTGGCTACTTGGTGTTGCAGATACTGTTACACACAGATCCAGACTCCCAGATTGAAACCTCTATTTCCGTTGCTGTCTGTATTAAGTTTGGCATGTTCTTCCCTTCAGCATGTTTCTCCATACTTGACTGTTCTTCTACCTATCAAAACTGTGGACTGGCTACTCAAAATGGCACCTCGGCATGTATAAGGGTCAACAAATGATTGAGCGATATAAATCACAGCTGTGTACAGTGTCATTTGGCACGTGAAGAGCACAGAAATGTGCTTTGCTTTAGAGTGAAAAGATAGGTTAATTTGTAATAGATTTTGAAAATGAATGAAGTTTAAAGTCAGTGAGTGACTGTATGTGTGTGTGTGTGTGTGTGTGAGACGAAGTGGCGAGGCCCGGCTGGGCCACGGTGCGTTTGACTGATTGTAAACCAGCAAGCCCTGGCTAGTCTCATTGCACTATAGCCTGTGTAGGAGGGAGCCTGGCCAGTGTATTCCTGCTGTGTGATAGAGCTCTGAAAGGCAGCACACGCTTATCCGTCTCCAGCTTGACTCCTTTCTCTGAAGCTTTTCCAGTTCAACAGATCTGTTTACAGAGCAGAGAGAACACGTTTATTGTGTTTACTTGGATTTATGCAGCATGCAAGGTGTGTGTGTGTGTGTGTGTGTGTGTGTGTGTGTGTGTGTGTGTGTGTGGATCAGAAGTGTAAGGATGTAAAAGCATACTTCTGTAATAAGCTGATTGATGATCCATTCTTGCATGGTATGACAGTTTGTATTGTGTCTTTATGTGTGTCTCTGTATATCTGTTCACATGTCTCTCTTACTCTTTGTGTTAAACCGACCCCGTGCCTTAGTGGCAGAAGGCGACAGGCTGGGACAGTGTCAGTGACACAGCACAGGACTGTTGTGTATGTAGTTCATCCAGAGCCACATCACAGGCTCTATCTCCCCATTAAGGACTTTCACATGGAAAAGGAATTTTTTTAATGTATTTAGTGGATCCTGAAATGCGTAAATGTGGATGTCATTAATAAAAAACAAAATACACCTTCTTTGCTAAGAGAATAATTTTATATAATGTCGTGAACAGTATGTCCTAGGATGAGTTTGTGGTTGTCTTAAAACTACACTTCTTGACCCACGTAAATTTGGTGCGTATACTAAACAATTGCGTTTATGTTTTCTCTAACTGGTTTCAGATGTATTTTCATTATATTTATTATTAATTAGAACTAGACATGCCAGTACCACACAACTATATAATCTGAAGGTGTTTCCAGCCTTATTTAGCTGTTCAGTTTTTTCAAATATTACCATTTTGAAGCAATTCATTCAGGTTGAAAGATTTGTTCATTAAAAACTGAGAGCGCTATAGTTACTAGCTCGGCGATCGTGCAAGGTTGATTTATATAAGTGGATGTTACAGTTAGGGCCAAAAGTCTGACAACACTAATGAAAATGCTTGTTTGGATCTTTGTGGAAAAGGATTTATAATGCAGCAGGGTATTGTCCCAAAAAACACCTAAAAGCTTTGCAACAATCACTGGAAGACTGAAGAGAATTAATGAAACTGTTTACACTTGGTCCTTTCATGTGTCTTGTATCTGGATTGTATCCTGATACGTTTTTAACCACATGCATTTACTCTCAATAGCTGACTGTGTCTCCAGTCAGCCAGGTTAAAATCTGATTGCTTTATCCTGTATAATATGTAAATCAGCTCATAACACTGGACCACCCAATCTTTTTGAAGTAGAATGGTAAACGCTTACAGTTGTTACTTGCAAAAGATGGTTGCTGCATAAATTACTTTAAAGAGGCAGGTTCCAAGTTTATAAGTAGACAGCTGTAAAATGTGTAATACTGCAGGGGAAAGCAAATTGGTGGGAACTACTTGTATTACAGTTTATTAATTGTATCTGTCCAATTACTAATAAAATGATAAAGTATGCGTACTGGGAATTTTTTTTGCAGTCAAATGCATCTAGGAGAGACAGATTCATTTACGCATATTTAAACAATGCATCTTAAGTCACAATATACACACATTTTATGTGTCTTAGCACTATCAGGGTATAACCCTGATACAAGTACACAATGGCCTAATGTACCGTGAGGCAAAAAAGTATTTAGTCAGCCACTGATTGTGCAAGTTCTCCTACTTAGAAAGATGAGAGGTCTGTAATTTTCATCATAGCTACACTTCAACTATAAGAGACAAAATGAGAAAATAAAATCCAGGAATCACATTGTAGGATTTTTAAAGAATTTAATTGTAAATTATGGTGGAAAATAAGTATTTGGTCAATAAATTTGGTTCAACTCAATACTTTGTAAGATAACCTTTGTTGACAATGACAGAGGTCAAATGTTTCCCTGTAAGTCTTCACCAGGTTTGCACACACTGTAGCTGGTATTTTGGCCCATTCCTCCATGCAGATCTCCCCTAGAGCTGTGATGTTTTAGGGCAAGATGGACTTTCAACTCCCTCCACACATTTTCTATAAGGTTGAGGTCTGGAGACTGGCTAGGCCACTCCAGGACCTTGAAATGCTTTGTACAGAGCCACTCCTTCGTTGCCCGAGCGGTGTGTTTGGATCATTGTCATGCTGGAAGACCCAGCCCACGTTCCATCTTCATGCTCTCACTGATGGAAGGAGGTTTTGGCTTAAAATCTCACGATACATGGCCCCGTTCATTCTTCCCTTAAGGCGGATTAGTCGTCCTGTCCTCTTTGCAGAAAAACAGCCCCAAAGCATGATGTTTCCACCCCCATACTTCACAGTAGGTATGGTGTTCTTGGTATGTGACTCAGCATCCTTTTTCCTCCAATTGAGTTTTTTTACCAGAAAGTCCTATTTTGGTTTCATCTGACCACATGATATTCTCCCAATCCTCTTCTGGATCATCCATATGCTTTCTGGCAAACTTCAGACGGGCATGGACATGTAACTGGCTTAAGCAGGGGGACACGCCTGGCACTGCAGGATCTGAGTCTCTCTTGGTGTAGTGTGTTACTGATGGTAGCCTTGTTATTTTGGTCCCAGCTCTCTGCAGATCATTCATCAGGTCCCCTCAGTGTAGTTCTGGGATTTTTGCTCACCGTTCTCATGATCAATTTGAACCCCACGGGATGAGATCTTGCGTGGAGCCCCAGATCGAGAGAGATTATCAATGGTCTTGTATGTCTTCCCATTTTTTCTTACAATTGCTCCCACAGTTGATTTATCACACCAAACCTGCTTGCCTGTTGTAGATTCACTCTTCCCAGCCTGGTGCAGGTCTATAATTTTCTTCCTGGTGTCCTTCGACAGCTCTTTGGTCTTGGCCATGGTTGAGTTTGGAGTCTGACTGTTTGAGGCTGTGAACAGGTCTCTATTATACAGATAACGAGGTCAGACAGGTTCCATTAATGCAGCTAACAAGTGGAGGACAGAAGAGCTTCTTAAAGAAGAAGTTACAGGTCTGTGAGAGCCAGAAATATTGCTTGTTTATGGGTGACCAAATACTTATTTTCCACCATGATTTACAATTAAATTATTTAAAAATCCTACAATGTGATTTCCTGGATTTCTTTTTGTCATTTTGTCTCTCATAGTTGAAGTGTACCTATGATGAAAATTGAAGACTAAGTAGGAGAACTTGCACAATCAGTGGTTGACTAAATACTTTTTTGACCCACTGTAAATGGGTTCGAGGAGGGCTGACTGTCAGGAAGTTTGATCGATAGTCACCTGACCGAAACCCTATCAAGCATTTATGGGGGCACTTGAAGACAGAAAGTGCTCTTTCTTAAACAAATCAGTAGCATCACAAGATTCTATTGTGAAATTCTGGAATAACTTGTAGAATCCATGCCAGCTCAGGTTCGTGCTGCCATTGCAGCAAAAGGGAGAACATACCAAATTCTAATACATTCTTAAATTGTTTTAGTGGATTTTTTTTCATAGGCTCAAATTGTTATGCTGATTATTTGATGTGCAGTGAAAACACTGTGTTAAAGTCAAGAAAAATACAAAGTAGAAGCAATTTCACTAGTGGTCTGAGCACTATGTCTGTCGCTGCGTTATCTGGTTTCTTTTTCTGCATGCTGAGATCGTTTGATGCATTAGAGCGATATAGGGTGCAAAACCAGTAACAGCTGACAAACCGAAGGGCCACAGTAGCTCTTACATTTCAGTGGGAGCATCGGCAAAATCAGCACGGCCCAGCCCTTGGGTTGCTTGCGGTTACTGGCGTTATCGCAAGGAATTGCTGCTGTTTCCTGGTAGGTCTGCACACACTCACAATCATCCCTGTGTCATTTAATGCATGCTGTTTTCTCCCTAAACCTGGAAAAGGAGGTTTCTCTGTGTCACCAAGAAGGTGTGAAGTATGCTAGATCCTGTGGTGCAAAATGATTATGGACCATCCTAGGCCATTTCTGTCTCCCACGGTTACTGTTTCAGGTCTCAGCTTTACTGGAACCCTTTTTAAAAACGCAATTTGAAAAGTAGTAAGCGCCATTTTAAATGCTGTTAGATGTTGATCGTTTTTAAAGATGAATTTCTAGTTCTGAAATTCATTTTAAATGATAACACAGTGTGCATCTGCTGAAACTAATGATAAAGGCATTTATTTATAACAGGGTGTGGGTTTGTGTTTGTATAAAAGCGTGGGTGTTGCTTCACAGCTGTTACATGATGCCGTTCCGGGAAAAACTGGACACTCGAGTGTTTACTGTATGTGTCCTCACCCCCTCTCTGAAGCATGTGATGTGTCATCTTGTCAGTCAGACCTCTGTTATGTGTAGGGAAGCCGGAGAGACTCATCCCAGACAGTGATAAAGCATGTCTTTTTTGTATTTCTGTCTTTCTCTTGCTGTAGTTACCATGTAATGGATCTTTTGTGGAAGAAGATGTATGTTGATGGCCGCTCTCCTCACGCAATCCTCTCATACTTGGTGCACATGGGTCTTCTCACTATCATACAGACTAAACATGCTTAGGCTGGCCTTGTTCCAGCTTCACCCACATCTGAGGTGTCTGCACACACACCTGTCTGGAAGATGAATGGCCCAAGCATTTGCTGGCCTACTCCACAGTGCGTCTGAACTGGGGACGACTTACTTCATCGTGTCACTTCCAGGTGATCTGCTTTTCTAGTGCTGACTGCAGGTCTCAGAGGAAATGGTTTTATGACTTTAGCTCTGTTCCCAACTATTTTCAAAATTAAATAGTTTTAGTAGATTTTTTTCAACTAATTCCTAATTCAAGAACTTCAGACAGAGAATATTGATATCGAACTGCAGCAGTGACCCAAATGATAAAAACATACATTAAAATTAGACAATTGTAAAAACAAAAAATGTCATTTTATAAAAAACTAATGATATTGTTAAGGCAGGATGCTCAGGTGATGCAGCATTCTAATATACTGTACCAGCCCACAACCACATACTGTATATCCAGGATCAATTCCTGGTGGTGCCTTCCAGCCAGATGTTATGCATGCAGGCATTATTGGCTGTGCCTGAGTTAGGGGAGGCTAACCAGGGTATCAGTCCCCTGCACCACAATGGACTGGCACCCATCCAGGAGCATCACCAGACAGTTGCTATGCCCCAATAAGTTCACAGCAGTAAATCCTGGATGCCTGAGCAGAACTATAGGATACCCCCACTCAAATTCACTACAAGCACTACCTTTCCCATAATGCCCCAGTATCTTTGCTAAAGTTTAATTGGCTATCGCTTGCAGTCAGAACCAGTTTCTTTCCGTTTTAACCATGGAGTAATGGACATCTGCAAATATTTAAAAGAAAGTCAGCCACGCTGCAGGCAATGTAATGATAGCTCATTGTTTTGGCTAGCCGCTTACCATACAGTCTACCAAAACTAAATTGTTGTTTGTTTATTTGGTTTATTTAATGTCGCTATCAGCATAAGTGGCCATTTCAGCAGCACACACAAGGGTACAACTGTTCTCAAGTCAATGCCAATTTAG
Source organism: Ancistrus triradiatus (assembly GCA_025084515.1). NCBI lineage: Eukaryota > Metazoa > Chordata > Actinopteri > Siluriformes > Loricariidae > Ancistrus > Ancistrus triradiatus. The sequence continues at coordinate 37,417 of JAJAGP010001092.1, forward strand.
TGTAATTAACTAACGTAACACGCATGTCTTTGGACTGTGGGGGGGAAACCTGAGTACCCAGAGTAAACCCACTTGGACACGGGGAGGAAAAGCAGACTCCACACAGAAAGGACCCAGGACCTCCAAAAGTACATATTAGATCTCTAAAGCAAAGGCATCTGTTACATCAGCATAAACAAAATTAATGCAATTAATGTTAATTTTTGTCTTCATTTCTCATCCATAAAAGAGCAACCCCCACTTTAGTGCTAAATCACTTAATCTATGTAATGTTTAACGGGCTTATTTTTTAATGCACTGTTGTTCTCCTGAAAGTGATTGAAAAGTATAGGAGTTACAGCTGTGTACAGTTGCTAAGTTCCGTGTGCCCCAGTACAACAACGTCCCTAATTCAACTCTGACATATTCAATACTAACTCACTGTTCAATGCAATATTAAGCCTCCCCCCGTTTCTTGATATTATGTGGCTAATTTGCAGTGACAGGTTTTATACTTTGACAAGACTGCACCGGAATTGAAAAGAGTTAATCACATAAATAGCATTCCTTTTAAATTACTGTTCCACTTGTGATGGAAAGATCAGCTGGACTTTGTCAGCATTAATAAAAATAGCTGTATTAGACATAAATCCTAGTATTTTGTTTTAAAATAGCTACAGTGGGGCGGCATGGTGGCACAGCAGTTAGAGCTCCAGAGTCCCTGGTTTGATCCCTACCTCAGAGTTTGCATGCCCTCTCCTTGTCCATGTGGGTTTTCTCCAGGTACTCTGTTCCTCCCACATTCCACAGACATGCGTGTTAGGCTAATTGGCTTTCCCTTAGTTCCCTTAGTGTGTGAGTTTGTGTATGAGTGTGTGAGTGTATGTGCCCTACGCTGGACTGACGCCCTGTCTAGGGGAACTGTGGGACTGTGGTGGCCTAGCGGTTAAGGTACTGGATTATGGACCAAAAGGTCCAGGGTTCAAATCCCACTTCTGCCAAGCTGCCACTGTTGGGTCCTTAACCCACAATTGCTTGGACTGTAAGACTGTATCAGTTGTAAGTCGCTCTGGATAAGGGCGTCTGCTAAATGCTGTAAATGTAAATGTAAATGACTGTGGTGGATAAGGTACTGGACTATGGACCAAAAGGTCCAGGGTTCAAATCCCACCTCTGCCAAGCTGCCACTGTTGGGTCCTTGAGCAAGGCCCTTAACCCACAATTGCTTGGATTGTAAGACTGTACCAATTGTAAGTCGCTCTGGGGGTGTCTGCTAAATGCTGTAAATGTAAATGTAAATGTCTAGAGTTGTTCCTGTCTTGTGCCCTGTGCTGACGGCTAGGCACGACTTTCCCGTGACCCTGAACAGGATAAATTGGATAAGAAAGTGAATGAAAGAATGAAGGAAGAGCTGCAGTGTAGTTTTTTTCTACCACTCTTCTGTATGCATTGTAGTTTTTTCAAATCAGAATAAACTTTTCTGCAGTATGTAAGCAATGTTTGTTACTAGCGTTAGTAATTATGAAAATGCCTATAACATTGCACAGTAAAGCATTACGGCAGGTCACGTCAATGTTTATACATGTACTGTTGCAGTGATGGCGCAATATAAACTGAAATTGGAACTTAAATGTTTTTCTTGTCTTTCATCAACTTTTGCCAGTCTTGAAAAATGAACTGTGACCTGTTTGTGTGTGAGAATGTGAGGATAAATAGATTTGGTTGGGGTGCATCTTTTCAGATATGTTTATTACTTGTGGCAGAGAATGGAGTAGAACACGGCCATTGAGTGGACAATCAACTGTTTGTATATTCTGCAGGGATCTCAAAGTGGCCATATACCCACGTATCCTTGTACTCCCCTCGCTCATTCCCTCTGTTTCTCTCTTTCTGGCAGTTCAGGTCAGATTTCTCCCACACTCATGGACGCTGGGCTGTGTGGCTGTATGTTTATATTGGAGCCCGGACTTCCTAGTGGCAGCCTGCACCTATCTAAACATCCCCCCGGCCGCTGCTCTGTGTTCCTGGTCTCACACGGCCTCCCTCTTTCCTTCTCTTTCCCTCTCTCTCCCTTTTTTGCTCTGTCTGTCTCTCCTTTCGCTTTGCTGGTATTTAAGAGAGCAGCTAAAAGAAAGGGATTTAAAAAAAGAAATATGATTTCCCATTTTACTCAGCTGTTGTATTTTCATGTTTCATTTGTCCGTTTCTGAATGAATCGTTCTGACCACACTGTCAGCCGGCTGTGGATATGTTCACACACTACCTCTCTCATCTTTTCTCTCTCACCCACATTAGAATGTATGAGTTTACATTCTGACTGCAGAAAATTGTAGAGATGCCTTACTAAATTTGTGTTGCCCTTTTTTTGCACTTTTGCACTTTTAAATATTCGGGTGAGAACTCGGGAAGGTTTCCAAGAACAGTTCATATACGGTCTGATTCTTATTGGAGGTTCAGTGGATGTGAATCTGGGGGTTTATCCTTCTAAAAAAGATTTTTGCAATGGAATTCATAGAAGGTATGCACCCAAGTGTCTCATTTTTCACAGAAGAAAGTGATTTCTTGGTAACAGGTCTACCAATAAATAATGGAAAGTTAACTTAAAATTGTACATATAGGCTAATTCTTGACGACTTTTACTGCATAAACACTGGTTACCATACCTTTTACTTTAAGTCTATAGCTTGTTAATGAACTATGTCAACTTTTTTATATGCAGTTGTTCCTTTGAGAACAGTATACCACAAAGCTCACAATGAAAAGGCAGCTGGGGAGTGAAGTGAAATATACAATTCATCAAACTTTACATTTTTCAAATAATCCTCAATTTGCAGATGTGTGGTGTTGTAGCTGTCAGTTTTTGACTGGAAAGCTGAAACTGAATTAGCCATTAACAGCCTGCATGACCACATAAGCAGATGTGTAAGTTTTCACATTGCCAGTACAGCTAAGGCAAGTTGCTTTGTTAATCTCTAATTTGAAGGATTAAAATCGTTGACAAAAGTAATGTCAAATACATTATTGTAAATATAAAAAGGAGAATGTCCTTTACACTTCCGGCAGCATCAAAATACAGGATCAACGCTAGCTAAACTGATCAGCGACCTGCTGCTGGTCTCAGATTGGGGTTGTGTTTCTGTTATGATACTGGTGGAGAGCAGCATTTCACAATATTCTTCAGATAATTTTAAGCATCTGTGACATTTTAATAACTGACAACACAAAACTAGACTCATCAGTTTAGTAAGATTTAGTGTTAGAGTGGTGCAGAATGGAAGCATAAAATGTTTTGTTTTAGAAGTATTTATAGTCAAATCTGCCGAGCATATGGTAGCTGATTTCACCAGGATACTTGACTGTTATTTTGTTAAAAAAGAAAGCAATATGGATACATTTAAGAACCACAATGTAACACCTAGTCATTTCATTTCAATAAAAGTAACATTTCTAAAACCACGGATTACCAACTGAGAAACTTAGGAAACATAAGCTAAGCTGTCCCTACATGATTCAGTGAAACTTGCTTTTATAACCTCTACAGAGCATCACTGAAATGATTGCGGGGTGTTTGCTGGTTGTACTTACATTTCCGGAAGTAGACAATTCTCTAATATTACTTTAAAGCTTCCAGCCTGGGAGGAGTGATGCTTTAGCACCAGTGTTGTGCGTGAACGAGTTCAAAAGAACGCGTTCATTGAACACGCTCATTTTTTCGTGAACGTTGAACTGAACGCAACACATTTTTTAATAAAGAACTTGAACGTGAATTAGTTCACATTATGTGTCATGAACGGCAGACATCACTGTAAATGAACGTTGCAATTTGTTTTCCATTGAAAACTGAGTGACATCTGTTTTCTCTTTTGAAACGCAACGAGAGAAAGTTCCTCCCTACTGTATTCTCGCTGGTGCCGCTTAAATCATGTATCACCAGACAGAAATGGTTTTGACATTGTGTGCACAATGCATTGCGGGAAACGTAGTGTCCGGCTGAGAATAGTTAACATACTGGCTAGTTAATAACATACTGCCTTCCGCACGACGTTACCCGTGATGAATTGCAGCAGAATGGGGTAGGCATAGCAACGCCGCGTACACAATTGCAGTGTCATGAGCAAATGTCTACAATGAGCAGTTTCAAAGAACGTATAGTGATTTCTAGCTTGTAGTGTGAAAAAAGTATTTATTTTAATATCTCACAAAAAAAGTAAAATGAACTGAACTTTGAACTAGTTCAGAATTAAAATTGTGAACTTTGAACGTGAACTGTTCACTTTGAGCATGTATGAACTGAACTTGAACTAGTTCAGAAAAGCTGTGAACTGGCACAACACTGTTTAGCACTTGCTTTGCATGCCACCTGCACTTTATATATATACATAACCTTACAGATGATTTGCGTCTCCCTGGTTGATAGAGAAGACATGAATGACATCCTTCCAAACCAGAGAACAGGTCATTTATGCTTTATTGATCAACGCCATCGTCCCTTATATTGCCCCTGGTCTGTGGTCCAAAAACTACCAAGGAGTCTCAAATATGTCATTTAAATTGTGCTACCACAGCCAGCAGTGGATACACAGCACTGAGTCAGGGACGTTTCTATATAAATGTACATCATGAGAAGCAGAAATTGATCAGAACATGGCCTGCTCCACTTTTTTAAGATATACCCTTTGCGACCATTGGATCTTGTGTCAGGGTGCAGTCCAGTCTGTGCTGTGACCGTAGAAAAACATCACAGATCATGCCAGCTTCATTTTATCTCTTTAATCAAAGACACCAGAAGATATTTCAGTTTTGTCTTGTACTGGAAAAGCTTTGACTTAAAAACAGCATCAACAGCACTGCATTTCTTGACCAACTCAAACGCTCCCTGGTACCTACCCTTATACACTGTTATGAAAAGACCACTTAGATTTCTTTCACTGCCCAGTTGACTCACACCTGTAAAATCTCTCTTCGACTTGATCCTACATCTTCATTTTCCTTCAGCTAAGTGTGTTTAGTAAGTGTCAGTAACCAATTCACTTGTTTCTATCATTTGTTCCAGAAGCTTGTATACCCCGTGCTTTGATTACACCATGTAACAATTTTCAAAACATTTTTTGTTCCCAGTTGTTAAGTGTGTTTTCCTGATTGTTTGTACCCTAAATGAATAGAAAAAAGTTATTATTCCCTGTAAACATTGCTTTTGTGGTCAGCACAATGATATTTTGAAATTGATCTATTTTTAAGGATATTTGCCATATTTCAAGATACTTAAGAAGCTTCTGGAATTGTGAGAACTATCAAGAAGTTTCTAGAACTGTCCAGAATTATCTAGAACTTTCTGGGACTGTACAGAATTGTAGGTAGCTGTATAACTACAGTTATATAGGGCCACTATAGCCCTTCCTGAGAGACGGAGAGACATGATCTAATTGATTGGGATTGCATAGTAAGTGGGCAACAGCCATCACAGACAAAGGGGAACTGACCTAGACAGACGGGTGTGAATTCATTCTCTATTCAGATTCTGATAACGACAGTATTCACACTTCAGCCCACACCCATTACAGGAGGAGCTTAGGAAGGACCACTACTTTCAAATGTATATATTGTGTGTTACTCTGCTACCGGGTGATCAGTCTTTGTCTGCTGAGTCCTCAGTACACTCTTGTGCTTTGATACTGCATGGAATAAAGATTGACCATTTTTATCGAGTTTGGAGAGACATCCTTTTTCCTTACAGTACACAGCAACTTAGTTCATTTAGATGGCATCAAGAGGTTGCATACATCCAGCAGACGCGTTTTGCTATGTATGTGGCCATTTTTAAAGACAAGAGTGAAAAAGTACTCTGTGGAAGCATCTGCTAAGATGTGTGAGGCCTACAAAGCATACTTCGGCACGGCATGCCTGTTGGTGACCTGTTTCTATAATAAAAATTCATAATTTTTGTTGCCGTGGTCACAAAAGCGAAGTTTATGATGAATGTAAGCAATTTTTAATTTGTTTTAGACATAAGGAATTGGAATATGACATTAAAAAGCTGGGAACAAAACTTGTGTTACATAGTGTTATATAAGTGAAGGTTCTGTATGAGACTGTATGAGATTTGTTTGAGGTGCATCCATTATGTAACACATTTGTATGGGTTGTTGGTTCCTACATGTACTTATCATGGATTTATTCAGTCAGACCTGTTTTAACTTCAATCAAACCAGAAACTGTTTACTTTGAGGTAAGAGTTAAGTAGTTGGCTCCATATTTATGGCCATTATCGTTTTTAAAAAAAAGAAGAAAAAATGTCTATGTGGTTAATTAGCTTAATATCAGACTGGAAATATCAGCTAAATCTAAACTTTAATCAAAGTCAATGTAGTTTAAGATAAAATTCCATGTATGGCACTAGGTGAACTTACAACTGAGGTTATTTATACACATTTTAGAGTTAGTATGTCTTCTTTCATGCAATAGCTTTTACTGATATTCAGTAATGCTGCTTGTGTTCATTGCTGGCTGTACAACAGTAACAACTGTGAGGTGAAAGTATGAACGAGGATTTTAAAGCTAAAGCTAAAAACAGTAGGGTTACAAAGCTTTTGGTGTAAGACAGATCTAGCAAGTGTCCCTACATTTTGAGGGGATCTAAATTCTAGCGACAACAATGTTTTATGAGGATAAACACACTTCTCATTTTATTTGTTGGTGGGTCTCGGTTCTTGTCATGCATTACATTTACTCCATTGCATCTATGTCTTGGGAAAAAAATAGTTTTTAGAGTCAATTTATTATTTGTTCTTCAGTAAGTTAATTACTTCTATTAAAAATATACTCATACTTTGTTACTTTTTATTTTGTTGGTTGAGTTACTGTACCAGTTTCATGTGACTGAATTATTAATGTCTGAATATCATGAATTCATGCCTGATTATTATTATGCAAAATGCTATGTAGAGTTATTTGCAGGGCAAAGAATGCAGAATCAAGTCCATTTGCCTGATAAGCACAGGCATGTGTAAGATTACAGATTACAGTGAAAAGTAAATCAAACAAATATGAAACATTTTCTTCAAGATTTTATACTAAGATTATGATTATTGAGAGTAGTTTTATTTAGTCAAGAATTATGAAAGTATCTGATTTCAAATTATGTGCCCTTGTTTGTGAAAGTCTAACCCTGAAGACCTTTTTAAATCTATAAAACTGTAGCCTACTATAAATTTTCTTTTTTCAGCTTTATTTGCACATTTTTGCCTTAGAACTTAGCAACAGTTTTATAAATTTATTTCACAAAATAAATTGTATTGTTTTTTTTGTGGTGTGTTTAGGGTTATTATCAATCTGCTCATCTTCAGCTGTCTAGCAGAGAATTTGGTTGCACTTTACATCATGCCACTAGCTCAGTACCCACTAAAGAAAACCACTTCTGCAACAATGTTGCCGCCCCCATTCTTCACAGTGCGTATGGTGTATTTTTGGTTGTGTGACATGTTTAGTTTTCACCAGAACATAGTGCTTGGAGTTTAGTCCAATAAGTTAAAAAACTGGTCACACCTGACCATGAAACCATTTTGATACATGGCATTCCAGTAGTGGTTATAATGTATTATTGTATTGTCTGTACAGCTGGTTTTGTCATCCAGTCATAAAGTGGTACGTGGCTTTATAGTGGGTTTTGTGGGATTTTCACTTGTTGTTGCTTTTAATGCTTTGGTGTCGCTGTGCTGTACTCAGGTTTTGTAAAATATCAGTCGGTTTCCTATGAGCCAGCTGCTGAAAAAAAAGCTGGCTTGAAATGTGAAGGTCAGGTAGTGTGGCTACAAACCAAACCTGGGAAACAGCCATAGTGGAAGATCAATTTAAACAGGCCTGGTCACTTAGGAGTTCCTAAACATTCAGATGGAGTGAAAAGTAGGCCTAAACTGTAAATGGGAACATGCTTCAGTTACATTTCCTTCTATAACAGTTTGCTCCTAAGAATTTCTAGGGATGCTAATAGTTGTGACATGAAGCTAAAACATTTCTGATAAGGTTAAGTTAACCTATTTGAGTAAGTACTTCTATTAAATATTATATTTCTCTGACATGTTCAGTGTTAGATTAAGCTAATTAAAAACAATGCCTATTTTCATTATATTTTGCCAATAGTTTTGGAGCTGATTGTAAGTACATATTAAAGATATTTAAGATGCTCAGTGGACTACATTACATTCAGACAGTAGTCAAATGAATGAGAAAATGAGCAGATTAGTGAGCTGTAGTTTCACTCTTGGAATATAGGTTTGCACTTAAGAACATGCTTATCTTAAGGGTTTGTGGGTCTGCACACATTGCAATTATCTTGTTAAATAAAGTAAAAAGATACATTTGTGGGACTAATATGGCACTCCTGGTTCAGTGATGGCCACTGCAAGGAGTAAAAAAAAATGCAAATCAGTGTAGCAGTTCAGTGTGTGATTTCAATTGCTATCCTACTAGTACAACACATTCATTGATAGAAATAATAATCAAAAATTCTTATTCAAATCATAGCCTAAGCTATATGCCCTTACTTATGCAAATCTAAACCAGAAAATGTTGGGACATTGTGCAAAATGCAAATTTAAAAACTATGCAGTGATTCTTCCATTTACTTTGACTTTTATTTAACTGCAGACAGTACAAACCCAAGATAATTCATGTTTTGTCTGGTCAACTCCATTCGTGCTCCACTCATTCCCAAAAAGTTGGGACAGGGACAATTTAGGTCTAGTAAAGAGGTAAAAAACTAAATAATGAAGTGAATTTAACAGGTGATGTCAACAGGTGATTGTAATCATGATTTGGTACAAAAGCAGAATCCATGAAAAGATGAGTTTTAGAGGAGTAAAGATGGGCAGAGGATCTCCAGTATATCAACAAATGTGTATGAAAATGATTGAAATGTTTTAAAACAATGCTCCTCAAAGAAAGACTGGAAGGGATTTACATATTTCAATCCTAACTTTTTCTGATTTGGCTTGTTTAGCATTGATGTTTTGAAAAATGCACTGACGTCCCTGTGAAAGACGTCATCTTGAAGGCTCTAAAATCTGTAAAAGTGTACTGCATTAATGCTACCATCACAGAAGTGTAAATGACCTTTGCTATGAGCAACCCCATACCATGAAGGGGCCTGGCTTTTGGACTTGTTGCTGATAATAGTCTGGATGGTTCGTTTCGTCTTTGGTCGAAACTACACATTGTCCATTTCTTCCAAAAAAGATCTGGAATACTTATTGGTCTGAACACAATACACGTTTCCACTGTGTGATAGTCCATCCCAGAGCCCTCTGAGCCCAGAGAAGTCGACGTTGCTTCAAAACATGGTTAAAGTAAGGCTTGTTTTTTTGTACAGTAACATTTTAAGTGGTATTTGTGACTGTAACTCTGTGTTGTAGTGCTTGACAAAGGTTTGCCAAAGTCCCTTGCCCATGTGGTTGTATCAGCTGCTGATGGTTCATGATGCAGTACTGTCTGAGGGATCAGAGATCATGGTTCTTCAGTTTAGGCTTGCGCCTTTGCCCTTTATGCACTGATTTCCTCTAGATACATCGAATCGTTTAATGATATTATGCACTCTAGATGGAGAAATATGTAAATCCCTTCCAGTCATTCTTGGAGGTATATTGTTTTAAAGATTTCATAAATTTTTTCACAAGTTTGTTGGCAAACTGGAGATCCTCTGCCCACCTTTGCTCCTCAAAGACTCAGCCTTTTGTGGATACTGTTTTTGTACCAAAATATGATTATGATCACCTTTTTGAAATCACGTCATTATTTAGGTTTTTCCCTAATTACTAGACCTAACTTGCCACTGTCCCAATTTTTACAGGAATGCAGAAAATACAGGAATGGATGTTTATTAACAAATGAAATATTTTGGGTTCATACTGTCTGCAATGAAATAGAAGTTGTACATGGGACTTTTGAGTGAAAAAATTTTAAGCAAGAGCAAGGTTGCTGTGATTAAACATTAATACATACTGTATTTAGCAATGCTAGACAAAAAAACTCAGCACAGACTTCAGAAGTCAAGTAAAGTCAGATCTATTTATATAGCGCTTTTTACAATGGAGCATTGTCTCAAAGCAACTTTACAAGTTTAGATTATCTCCTAATAACTACATCCAATCCCAAATTGAGCAAGCCTAGGGCGACAGAGGCAAGGAAAACTCCCTGAGTGTTATAGGAAGAAACCTTGGGAGGACCAAGACTCAAAAAGGGACCCAACCTCCTTGGGCGGCGTAGATGATAAATCTAAGAGTGAAACTAAAGTCATGGAGTCATAGTTTGAATAAAATGTAAAATATGCACATCGGCATTAAGTGGCCGGGGTATGCTGGGGCTGGAGCTGATGACGGAAGCAGCTCGAGTGAAGCTGAGTCTGAGTCAGAACATGAGCCAGAACTAATTTTCCATAGTCAGAATACGTATGGTTTATCCACATCAAGCACAAAGCCAGTAAACATGACAAAAGTGTGAAATATTACAGCTCTTTATACAACATTTTTTGTCATTATCTGAATTCAAAAAACATTTCCAAAAGTATACCCACAGCAGCAATGACAAACGAACAGAAACTGATACATCCAGTCAGTAATCACAGAGAGTTACAATCAAATTTTGTCCAAAGTCTTATTCCCCCTAGTGATGTCTAATTTATTTTATTATTTTAAACTAGACTGTTAAGTGGCGATAAATCTGTATAAGTAGTGCCTATGAAACAGTTATTCATTAGCAGCCCTTTGGTTAAATCCGGCCGTCTTAAAAGCTAATGTAGCGAAACAACGGACTGTCTTTTTTTGAGGAATTTGGCTAATTAAGTATATTTGACAAAGAATCAGTTGATAACTACTTTTTATTATCATATGTAACTATGTAAGGCTAATTAAAGCTGATGATCCCTTGCAAATATTTTGCATTCCCTCTCAAAAAATTGCATTACCTAACAATTATTTTTTTTTTAACCACAACCCCCTAGGGACTCCATAAAAATATGATTGGCTTACATTTTATTATTACTGTAGATTCTATCCGTAGATATTTTACCTGCTTACTCTTCTATTTGTATAATACAGTTTGCTGGACAGTTGATACATTTTAAAAGCACCACTGTAGCTTAACTGACAGCATATTTTCTTTTTTATTATCATTACATCTCATCTTAAAAACTCATGATGACTTGCAAGTAAGAGGTAGAAGTCCCCATTGATTGTCAGTGTTTAAACACTACAATAGCTTTGTCACAGTGACATGTGTGCTGTATACTCTTTCTCCACTCCATTGTTGTGAAAAATGTGACAAACCGTGACAAAAATAAACTGACTTCAACTTGGACAGATGTAGCATTTTGAAAGCTCTTGCATTTTGAAAGCTCTTTGGTCCTGTCAAGAAGTTTGGTCATGTGTTGTTTATTTGTTGTCTGATATCATTGTTTGCTTGAGTCAGATCGTGTAACAAGATATCTGATGTGATGGAATAACTTGCAACCTGAATTTCTGTGTATGTGTTGATTGGTGCAGTATCCTTTTGTTTCAATCAGTTAGCCTTGGGGTTAGATTTAGGAATAAATATAGGTCTATGCATAGCTAAGTATGTAGAGTGTGTGTCTCTTGCATATGAAAGTCCTGGATTGAATCGCTGTTAAGGCTCAGGAGTTACGCAGAAGCACACACAAGCAAGTTGTCCATTTTTATGGGACTGGCAGTGATTAGTGGACTGCACCTCTGCAAAGCTGCCATGTTGGGTCCTTATTATGCAAGGCCTTTTCTCCCACAAGTGTTGCTTGGGTTGTAAGAATGTATTCAGTTGTAAGTCACTGGATAAGAGTGTCTGGTTAAGTGACTAAATGTAAAACATGTGTTATTTTGGGCGGGGGACACTATGAAAACATACTTTCTGACCTGCAGTTTTGAATCTATGAAGTAACCAAAAAACAGTTAGACCCCTTGAGTTACGTATGGATTTATATTCATCTGTCAGCATGGCTATGGAGCTGCAGGTTAAAAAGATCAGAATTTAAAAAGGTGTGTTTTCTAACCTATGGTAATCTTAAACCCTCCACCAATTCCACCTGTTTAAAACATTTTCAAACATTTAAATGGAAAGGTTTCATTTTATATAGGCCAAAGCAAAGACTTATTGACTGTTTATTTAAGGTTATTTATCGGAAGCAAAATTAAAAACATCAATGGTGTGTGATTAGAAAGTGAGAGTGAGTAACCCAGTTATTAGAGGTAAAAGCCAAGCCAAAGCCAGTGTGATTGTTTAAATTAAATTTAAAGAATATCATGTAAAATACTTGTCGTTTAGATAAATATGGCATTTTCGATAAATCATTTCATATTTACAGTGGGGCAAGAAAGTATTAGTCAGCCACTGATTGTGAAGTTCTCATACTTAGAAAGATGAGAGAGGTCTGTAATTTTCATCACAGGTACATCAACTATGAGAGGACAAAAAATGAGAAAAAAAAACCATGATGTCACAAACCTTGTGAAGACTTACAGGGGACACGTTTGACCTTCTGGCAATTGCCAAAAAGGTTTATGTTACAAAGTATCGAGTTGTTGAACTTTTGTTATTGGACCAAATACTTAATTTTCCACAGATTTACAGTTAAATTTTTTAAAAATCCACATGTGGATTTCCTGGAATTTTTTTTTCATCATTTTGTCTATATAGTTTGAAGTCGGTACCTATGAGGAAATGACAGACCCTCTCCTCTTTCTTAAGTAGGAGAACTTTGCACAATCGTGGCTGACCAAATTACTTTTTGCCCCATTGTAATTTAACTCTATCTATATTTTATGATATGCTATACCTATCTAATGATCTCCAAGATGGGATTTCACTACTGAGAGTGTGTGTACTTTACATTTTTCCCTAAGTCATACTATAACTTCCCAAAATAAACTCACTTTTGGCTATAACTCTGACGTAGTCATTTGTCTTTTTAAGCTCATTCGTACTGATCTCAGGAATTTTAGGAGAGGAAAATCTAAGACAAAGTTGATATGTAAAAGGAAGAAAAAGAGCAGGGCATTCAGGGCCCAGATGCCTGTGCCCGTGTGCTGGGAAGGTTGAAGCCCCACAACTCTGAATATGGAGATTGGAGTAACAAATCTGGACAAAAAAATAAACAAAAAAACATATGTAGTTTGCTCCATTTTGTGATAAAGTACAGTATTTTCATTTAGAAGGTCAACGAAACATGTCATTTCACCAGTGGTGCCTTACTGTTTGTATAAGACCGGTCCCTGTTAAGTTAATAAAACCCTCACTTGTAAATCAGACCTGCTGTTTGATGGTGCATGTTAAGTAGTATGTACAGGGTCTGTAGCCAGTGTCTGGTGCAAGCCTTAGAGCCGGCAGCCAAGTGAAAGCTGCAGTGAAAGCGCAGCCTCGCTGACAGATGAATTGCTCTAATTAGAAATCCATAACATCCTGCCACATGGCTGCCTTATCGTCGGCACATTTCCTTCTCAGGCCCAAGCTGACGACACCGAGCCCTTAGCACAGCCAGCCAGCCAGCTAGCCATTGACACATTTTCTCACATTCACCTCTATACACACATGTACGAACGCATACACGTCTGCACAATGGTTTGACTGCCTGTGTCTGAGTCTCCCTGGTTCTGTCTCTATCACTTCCTGTGTTTTTTCTGCCCTACTCAGTCATCCTCCTTATGCCTATCATATCTCGCCCTTACTCGTTTCTCTCGTTTTTCACCCCCCTTTCCTTTCTCTCTATCTACCCTCTCTGTGCTCTTCCTCTCTAGCACATCCTTCCCTCCAAGCTAGTCTGCTTTGCTCTGTGGGCAATAATCTGCATTGAAAATTGAGTGGAAATTGTAAAAGGTCATGAGATGTAACCCCTAATTTTGCAGGACCCCTTATTTTCATTTTACAATATATTGGCAAATAAAAAAAAGTGCTCTGTTCATGGAACCAATTGGGCATGTAGTGAGTATTGAGAACAGTAGAGAATGTACGTCCAAATGTGGAATATCCAAATGCAGTGTAGAGCCAAAATGTAGCTTTTGTGTATATTTGTAATCAGCTTAACCTCAGCAACGCATTTTTCATTCCATGCTTTTCTCCTGTACATGGCCACATAAAACCAACCAAGTCCAACATATACTCATTATGCACCCTCAGTCCTGCCCAAAACATTGACTGGAAGATTTCACTCAATGCACATTCCTGCACACACACACCACACCCAGATCACACCCATCAGGGCATGCATACTCTGTTTTTAATCCATCAGTGCTTTCATATTTATTCCTCTTTGAAAATATAGTCAAACCCCATCATCCAAATGTAACTTGTTCTTGAAAATGGTTCAAATAACAAGTATTCAGAACCTATTAGTTCTTGTCGGGAAAATTCCTACCTTGTTCCTTTACATTATAAAAAAAAAAACCATACAGTGAGGCAAAAAAGTATTTAGTCAGCCACTGATTGTGCAGGTTCTCCTACTTAGAGAGATGAGAGAGGTCTGTAATTTTCATCATAGCTACACTTCAACTACGAGAGGCTTTTTAAAGAATTTAATTGTAAATCATGCTGGATAATAAGTATTTGGTCAATAACAAAAGTTCAACTCAGTACTTTGTAACATAACCTTTGTTGGCAATGACAGAGGTCAAACGTTTCCTGTAAGTCTTCACAAGGTTTGCACACACTGTAGCTGGTAGTTTGGCCCATTCCTCCATGCAGATCTCTTCTAGAGCTGTGATGTTTTTGGGCTGTCGCTGGGCAACACGGACTTTCAACTCCCTCCACATATTTGCTATGGGGTTGAGGTCTGGAGATGCACAAAAACAGCCCCAAATCATAATGTTTCCACCCCCATGCTTCACAGTAGGTATGGTGTTCTTGGGATGCAACTCAGCATTCTTCTTCCTCCAAACACGACGAGTTGAGTTTTTACCAAAAAGTTCTATTTTAGTTTAATCTGACCACATGAGAAGATGAAAAGGACTTTCCCCCTCACCCTTTCTCTCTTTTAGCCTTAATCCCTTACTCCTCTCCTATTCTGGATATCCATATGCTCTCTGGCAAACTTCAGTAACGGGCCTGGACATGTAACTGGCTTAAGCAGGGGGAACACGCCTGCGCAATGCAGGATCTGAGAGTCTTCTCTGCGTAGTGTGTTGTGACTATGGTAGTCTGTACTTTGGTTTCCCAGCTCTTGCAGGTCATTCTCAGGTCCCTCCGTTGTAGTTCTGGGATTTTTTTGATCACCGTTCTCATTGGTAATTTTGACCCCACGGGAGAGGAGATCTTGCGTGGAGCACCCAGATCGAGGAGATTATTCAGTGGTCCTTGCATGTCTTCCATTTTCTTACAATTGCGTCCCACAGTTGATTTTATTCAGACCAAACTTGCTTGGCCTATTGTAGATTCAATCTTCCGCCTGGTGCAGGGTCTACAAATTTTCTTTCCTGGTGTACTTCGGACAGCTTTGGTCTGGGTTGGAGGTCTGACTGTTGTGGCTGTTGACAGGGGTTCTTGTATACAGATAACGATGGTCAAAAACGGGTGCCATTACTACAGGGTAACGAGTGGGAGGACAGAAGAGATTCTTTAAGAAGAAGTTACAGGTCTGTGAGAGCCAGAAATCTTGCTTGTTTGTGGGTGACCCAATACTTATTTTCCACCATGATTTACAATTAAATCCTTCAGTGTGATTTTTTTTTCTCATTTTGTCTCTCATACTTGAAGTGTACCTATGATGAAAATTACAGACCTCTCTCATCTTCGTAGGAGAACTTGTACAATCAGTGGCTGACTAAATACTTTCTTGCCCCACTGTATTTCAGAGGTGTCAGTAGAGGCACAGAGTAGCTTTATTATCAGCTATCTTGCCTGCATGTTATCGGTGGATTTGACTGGGCTTCGAATCTTTAGCATGAGCAGGGGTTTGTTAATCACAAATACCACTGTATCTGTTCTCTGCTGTCTCATAATTTGTTTCTTTTGAGTGCTAAACCCTACAATAAAAATAAAAAGGACAGTGGGGGCTTAGTGGTTAAGGTACAGGCCTGTGGACCAGAAGTCAACTCCCACCTCTGCCAAGCTGATACCTTTGGGTTCTTAAGCAAGGCCCTTAGCCCACAATGACTTGAAAGTAAAACTGTATCATTGTAAGTCACTCTAGATAAGGATGTCTGCTAAATGAAATGACAGAAATAAACATCATTTCAAAATTAATAACTGAAAGTTTAGGCTACTAATATATATGAGAAATGTGGAGGGTGTAGGTAGTGGTAAGAATCCCTTCAGAACAACATTTACTAAATCATTTTCCAGAACTCTATTCATGGATTAGGGTATTATAATACACCATGTGTTAAGAATTTGGATAGTAGGAAGTCAGATATCAGCATTTGACTATACGGTATGTGCTGCATAACGTTTATTCAGACAACATCT
This sequence comes from Ancistrus triradiatus, assembly GCA_025084515.1. Classification (NCBI taxonomy): domain Eukaryota; kingdom Metazoa; phylum Chordata; class Actinopteri; order Siluriformes; family Loricariidae; genus Ancistrus; species Ancistrus triradiatus. The sequence goes on from JAJAGP010001092.1 coordinate 53,848, forward strand.
GAAAAAATACGATTATTATCCTTATTATTAAAGATGTTAAATATTAAGACTCTTAATCTGTATATTATGTTGCCAGATTAGCTGAAATGCAGTTGTAATGACACACATTAGATCACAAACTCTGGTGAAACAGGTTTTATTAAACACAACGTTGAGAAATGAGTGCTGAATAAGGGGTGCACCTGTCTGTACTAAATAAATAGTGAAGTGGCGAGAGGAGTTGAGTGTAGTGGGGTGCATCAGCGTGCAGAGAGATGAGTCAGTAAAAGCAAAAGAAACTAGTGTGCACTGGTGTGAGACGTTTGGCTTTTGTGGTACCCCTTATACACACTGTTCTGATAGTAATTATAACAGTACTGTATGTGTACAGTATTTTGGGTATTTACTCAATACCAGTACTTGATTACAGCATTGCTATATAATATATAGTATTTATTATGGTGTTGAAACGATATCAAGCTCATGTAACATGCAATTCCTAAATGAATGTGTACATGATTTTGCAAATCTAATCAGTTCCCACCTGTAACAAAGTAGTAAATAACAAATAACATCTGTAACAAAAGTAGGTATAGTAAAGCTATGTATTGTGTTCTAAGCTTGCTACCCACAATTACTCAGACCTTCAGTAGATCTTTATAAAGAAGCGTGGCAAATAAATTAACGCAGCTTTCGAAAGAATTCAACTTTGGAGTTAAGTGTCATCTTTCAGACGTTTATCCAGAGTGATATATAACTGATACAGTCTTACAACATCCAATCCAAGCAGATGAAGGTTTAGTGACTTGGAGCTCAAACACCCAACAGTGGCCTTTTGGTCCATAATCCATTACGTTTAAGATTTTTTTTAATCATTTGTTATCTCCTTCTTCTGTAATATAGCATCTAACAGGATCTCTATCGAAATATTTTCATTGAACTTTCTAACTCAGCAGAATGAATATACAGGAACAGTACACTCATAGATTTTCAAGGAACCACAGAAAATGATGCTTCTGAACTTATTTCTGAACCTCTGTTTCAACCCAGAGAGGAAAACTATGAATCATGTTCCATCATGTATTGCTGATCATGTTTACCATCTAACCTTTCTTTGAAACATATCAAGCATTTCAGTAACATGGTGATATTTTTTTGTGAGTTTGTATTTAAACAATGTATAACATATTAACAATTCTCTCTGACATAGCATTACATTCCCATATATATATATATATATATATATATATATATATATATATATATATATATGTATGTGTGTATATATATATACACACACATACACATATATATATATATATATATATATATATATATATATATATATGTATATGTATATATATGTGTATATATATATATATGTATATATATGTATATATATGTATATATATATATGTATATATGTATATATATATGTATATACACACACACACACATATACATATATATACATATGTGTGTGTGTATATGTATATATATATATATATATATATATATATATATATATATATATATATATCAGATAAAGACTTACAATGTAGAACTCAAGCAATTGTGGTTTAATAATTTAGGGGTCCAGCAGTGACAGCTTCTGCACCATCTGGTCCATAGTTTAGTACCACAATCCCAAGTTCTGGAAGCTAAAATGACACCTTTGCCAGTTTTCAGCTGTAATGTATTTGGTTCAGATTGAGGCACACCACAGTAACAGCAGTTATTACAGTGGTTATCAGCTTTATTTGTTGTATTCTTGGTTGTACATTGGCGATTAACATAGTTGTGTTTATGCGTCTACAGTATATCTGTGTAATCATCTCCTGTGTTTAGGAATGCAAAAACAGTTCTCAGTACTATTTGCTCGGTGGGGTTTTTTTGAGCTTACATCTACAGTACACACACTCTGTGGAGTGCAGAGGTGTTTCTCTGACCAAGCTGTGGTTGTGCAATGTGGTGATGGACTGGATAAAGTGTTGGCACAGGAGGAAATACTAATAGATGATTCTTTCTCGCATGCTCTCTCTTTTCCCATGTTTTCCATGAGGATGAATGGTGTCTGTTTGGCCATGTGCTTGACCTCATGTCTGTCTCCACAAAATTACTATATGGACACTTACAAGGGTTCATTACACGGGAGCTCTGTGTTTGCCCCCTCTCTCACTAAACTCGCCTGCGGTCGATTTGACGGAGTGCATTATGCAAGGCACACGCCATCTGAGGCATGCTATTTTAGAGGTTACGGTGACCCCCAAGGGTCATCTCTGGGCCACTTTCTGCCCTCCAGCACTAACAGAAGGTGTTAATGATAAGTGAGAGGTGCCATGTGTGTAATACTGACCGTAAATGCCCAGCAGAAGGGTCAGGTCTGGTTAAATGCTTTGTCAGGCTTGGTAATTCTCCCCCACCCAGCCTCCCTTCTCTGGTGTCTACCCGCCCACCAGTTGAGTCATAACACACGCACACTGACGGTGCCAAATGTGATTCACCAGGCTGAGGGTTTTCACCTCTGCTAGATTAGTATTCACTGTGTCCTGCACAAGCCAGCAGATATGCGTCCGAGCGCACAGTTCGTACTAATTGTTAGTGACTTCGGCATGAGTCTCAGACACTTGTAAGAGTCTTCTACCATTAAACACAGTCACATATACAGCATGTACTATTCAATGTGGTTTACTAAGGCTGTATTGAAATTATTGTTTTCCATTTTGGCTTTACTTTGACCTCATGGACACACACACACACACACACACATACATACACACACGACTGGCTTCATGTCGAAAGTATGCTGTTTTTTCTCTTGTTGAGAGAGAGAGAAAAAGAAATGAAGAGAGAGAGAGGGATCGTTGGGCCACAGTACAGCGCCGCACGAAGCAGCTGTGGCACTCCCAGCTTTCCCCCTGATTGCTTTCAGCTGGTACTTGAACCCTGGGCCTTTTGGGTTTTGGAGGCTGGCCCAGACCCCACAATCCCCTCAGCGCCCCATCCAGCTGCCTGACCCCTCCCTGACCCCGCGCCGAGGATAGGAAAATACGAGCCGTGCCAAGCCAGAGAGACTCTTTTATTTTGCCTGCTGGCATGCTGCCGGTGACCAGGGCTTACATAATGGGAAACATAGCAGGACCCTGGAGAAACCAGGCCCCCTCCCCTCTTCTCCCCTCGACTCCTCTTTTTTCTTCCCTTGCCCATCTATCCTCCTTTCTCCCCCTCCTCGGTGCACTCTCCCTGCTCCCCTCTGTCTGTGATATATCTTTTGGGCCCTCGTGCTCGGGCACATTTATAACAGACGCCCTCGACACAATCCTGAAGCCCAGCCACCAGCAGCACAACAGCCTAGCACGCACACTCTCACACACACACATGCATGCACGTGCGAGCGCATGCACTGGCGAACTGTGTGTGTGTGTGTGTGTGTGTGTGTGCGTGTGCGCGCGCACAACAGCCACTTTCAATCACTATCATCCACTCAATAGTACATCATATATACTGTCTTGTAACTGTCTGTAAAAGCCCTGTGTGTCCTCAAACATATGGAAAGTACACATGTGAAAGCAGCATCCTTATAACTGAACATCTACTGTACATGCGTTTACACAGGAGTACCCAATACAAACCACGTTTCCTGCAGTTAAACTTTTTACTTGTTAATGAAAAGCTCGATGCACCTGTGCAGTGTGTCAGTGCATAACCGTGCTTCCACACACACTTCCAGTGCTAGAAATCATTGTATCTAATCCAAATCTGCATGCATATGGGAGTGGCTAAGCAGGATTAGGAGGGTTTGACTGTTTTATGAAGCTTAGTGTGGTTACTGATCCCCAGTGCCACCCTGGCCTCCTCCACTCTGTCGTCTTGTGAAACCAGATGAGTCTCTCCATCCCTTCCTGACTATGGATGTGACTCATTCTGCCAGAAACCCAGGAAATGGGAGGCTGTGTGTGTGTGTGTGTGTGTGTGTGTGTGTGTGTGTGTGTGTGTGTGTGTGTGTGTCTGGCAGTGGGCTGCTGTACATGTGGCAATGTAAGTGGTTGGCTTATCTCTGCTCTCACTCATTCTCAATGCCAGCTGCCTTGGAAAGCAGCAGTAAGACTCATCAATGTCGGCAACAGATTCCCCCCATATGATGAAACACTGACCAGCATCACTATGTCCTAACATTCAACATTCCTTCCTTACTTCAAAAACATTGCTGTTTCTGTTTGGGCACATTTAGTGTCATGGATGTGACATTTTAACAGATGTGCATGATTTCAGTTTCTATTAGTAAAAGTCCTGCTATTTTCTTCCACCCCATTGACTTATGACTATTTCTACCTGCTTACGTGAGTAAATTGGCAAAGTCACATAGTTGGAACAAAATTATCGGCAGGACTTTTCCTTTCTGAGCCTGGACTACACGCCTCTGTAATTGAACTCATATTGTTTTGCAAATTGTCTCATTGCCTGTGCAAACTTTGCATCAGTGAATCAGTGTACATATCATGTCATATGACCTTCCAGGGAAAACAAAGATCACTCTACAAATTACAAATATAGAGTCATCCTATCATCAGGAGAGCATGACTCCATGTGATGTGCCAGCCTATCATGGCCGTAAGTCTGTCTGCTTTCTGGATGCGAAGGATGGTGTTCTTCTCGTTCCAGCTGATCACAGTGTAATTATTCAATCACAGACATCTCTGAGGACATGTATGGAATAGAGTTAGTGCTCTACTCCAGATGTGTTCATTTGTCCGATCATGATAAATAAGCAGCAGTAAGATGAAAACATTATATACTTCACCTTGTAGGTTGGTGGCTGTTGTGTGAAAGGGACGACGCAGCATATGGGTGGGGGTGACAGCAAGCTGGAAGACTGGTAGCAATAGGCTAAAAATTATTAAATACATTATTAGCAGTTTATCAGAAGTACAGGTTTTTGGCATCATCTGGAAAGGGCTTTTTGGATGAAGGCACTGCTATAGGTTCTAGGCATATATGTAGAAAACTTATCATTGTGAACATGGCAGTATGTCCGAAATCAAGCATCAATACTTTATCAGACAACTAAAATATAAAATAGGGATTAACCATGATGGTTCAATGTGGATTATTATTCCCTGTTTTCAATAATAAGGCTTTGGTTTTAATCAGTTTTGGAAGAAACAATTTTTTTTTAAATATATAAAAAAAAACTATTTTCAAGATTTGTTACATGAGCTCCAAATCCTCTTTATTCAATTATTTCTCCACATGCAGCACCTGGCACCTGCATGTTGATTCAGGCCAGAAGGAAGAGGCAATTCAATACAGGCCTTGTATTGCCTGATTATACCAAGCACGTTGTCAGTGCTTGTCAACAGAATTCTGGAGCTTCAGATAATTCACTAAAGTGCTGCCTAAATTTTCAATGTATCCGGGGTGTAGGTGCCAATTAATGACAGGATGAATCAGCCTGTTGATCACCTGGTGACCTTCTAAACTGGGCTCAGTAATCTCTTGCTCTAGATGTTATTAGAGGTGACAGAAAGGAACAATGCCTTCTTCATATGAATTATTAGAGCTTAATGTGCTGATATTTTGCCCCGTTGATTTGTTAGTGCTGATCTGGCAGTTGATGGATGACAGATATTCAGCTACAGTGGTGGTCAAACATAGCTCTTATCATTCTCCTTTCACTTCATCCTCCAGCTCTTCGTGTGGTGCGACTGTGGCCCTGGGAAGGTCTCGCACACAGTGCAGCGAGACTGAGTCATGGAGGGGTGTTGAGGGAAAACGCTGACCTCTTATCCTCCCTCACATGCTGTCTTTCATTTTTTAGACTGTCTTTTTTCTCACTTTCTGTCCTCCTCATGCTCCCTTTCTTCTTGCCCTGCTGTCTGCCCCTGTCTGAGTCTCTTGGATTGTAATAATAGGAATAATGATAATAATGGTGACCGTGGCCGGGATGGCGATGTAAAGAAACATAATATTACAATAACAAACACCCTCTGCAGCCAATGGCCATAGACTGACCTGTGTGTGTGTGTGTGTGTGTGTGTGTGTGTGTGTGTGTGTGTGTGTGTGTGTGTGTGTGTGTGTGTTAGAGAGAGAGGGGAGAGCGTGGTTGCTGGCATGCTGTATATACGGTCACTTCCTCTCCAGTTTAAACAGAGCAGGCTGTGCTGGCAGCTTCCATTCCCCTCTCCAAATGGTTTGCATCATGTTTAAACCCCCCTGCCACCCCACCCCACCCCACATTCACCCTCTCTCTCTCTCTTCCTCTCTATTAATCAACAAATATCTCAAACTTTATGTGAATCTGAAAAAGAGAAAACGGCTTTCTTGCTTTCTTCCTTCCTGCTGCAAGGGCATAAGAAAAAAAACATGAACTACATAAATAAACTAAACCATAACTAATGGAAGATCTCTTTTCACTGGGACATACCCTCTGAAGAGTTCGGGGGCACATTTCCTGTTGCCTGAGTGATGTTTGAAAAACCGACCCTGCTCTCTAGTTGGGAAGGATGGCATTTCTCGCTACCCTATCAATCAGCCACCACCAGCATCTATGAGCTCATGTATACAGAAAAGGGCTATTAGTGTACTCTTCCTAGAATGCTCAGCTGGTTTATGATGACTGTGAGCGACAGTCCAGGAAGTAGCATTTGCTATCTTGGGGGAAGTGTAATAAATTGGGGGGAAAAGGGCTTAAAATGTCCTCCAGAATGGCCTGTACCAGTCCACTGATTCTAACCTAATCAAACTCTTCTGGACAGAGCCAGGTTGGAAAGCTCGAGAGAAATGTCCAACTAGGCCTTTCTTAACCCCTCTGAAGAAAAATACCTAAAAAAAGATATTCATATGTACATGTCTCAGTGCCCACATTATATGCCCATGATGTCACCTTGTAGCGGTGCCATGATTGTCTTGCTGTGGAGCTACTGAGGCCCTAGATGCAACTTTCTTCTTGCAACCCATCTGAACATCTGACATCATTGCAAAAGGATTTATTGGAATCATTCTGAAAATTTAGATGTCCTCAAATATGTGATGCATAGCATATGGAACTGGTGAGCTTGTCATCCTCGCTGATGCTTAGCACTCATTGCCATCTTCAGTAATAGCTGATCCGGAACCCATGCAAGCTGTTTATGCTCGGAACATAATCACAGAACAAGATGGATGACAAGCTTACGAAGGATAGGTGTTTCTTTTTGCTAATTGGTGCAAAAAACAAGCCAACATGAGCTCCAGTGACCTGGGTCACATTTTGACTGAACATAAACCAATGATGTGTGTCGTTTAAGGTGTAAAATGTTACTTGGACACATTTGAAAGCCCCTGGAAACAATTTGCATGGTATTCTATCGTGTGTGTGTGTGTGTGTGTGTGTGTGTGTGTGTGTGTGTGTGTGTGTGTGTGGTAGAGAGACAAGGGCCAATGCGAAAGAGAGTGCAAGTTCTGCCTGTTAGCACTAAGCATGTCATAAAATGTACATGAGCCATCAATCTTCAGATAACCCTTCTGTCAATTAGTCATAGAGCCTTAGGATACCAAATATATCATCCTGCTACCGTGAGTAATCCTGGGGCAGGCTGGCAGCGTGACTGTGTGTGTAGCTAGCATTATGGGTGGGCATGTAACCGACGAGACAGCCAAACAAGGGATTGAATTAGAGGGATGGGAAAAATAGGTACACTAACTATCTCAAAGCTGTTGGATCCTCATCCAGGTCTAGATCATCACACCTCAAAGCATTAGTTTTGTTCATTCATTAGTGATCTACACTTAAACAGGTGTGTGCATGTATTACTTTCACATCTGATCGACCGCCAATCATGCAGACTCATGCTCATTAGAGTACAGATTATGCATGTGCACTGACAGCCATACTGGGATCGAATATTAAATCATTTTGCTGGAGGCTTGGGTTCAGCTTGGAATTTTATGCAACTGGAACCAATCAGAGTCAGAGTCATTAATTACATTTTTCTTCTGTATTTTTGCCAGGTACATTGCACTTCCGATCGCAGTATAGTCTTTCCTTTACTTTCTCTCTTCTGATGTACCTGATTCTGTGTGTGTGTGTGCGTGTGCGTGTGTGTGTGTGTGTGTAGGTCAATGAATGGATATGTGATTTGTGTCTGAAGCCTGAAAGCACCAACTTGTTTGTTTATCAAAGAAGCCTACTTTCCTCCAGGGCTAAGTCCGCTGACTGAACTTGCTGCTGTCTGGATAGAGATTAAAGAAGAGCTTTAAATAGTGCCTAGTGAGTAACAGTGCTACAGATACACACCTCAGGGCCTGGCTCAGGTGAGCATCTCTCTAGATGAAGAATTATTGTAAAGACTGTTTCCATTGTGGAAAGAGGAGACTCAATGTTATACAGCACACTTCTCACAGAACTTTTTTATTTAAACAGGAGAGTCTTAGAATATAAAATGAGTTAAAATAGTTCTGTGATATTTTTCCAAGCTAATCTGTTTAACACAGTTGTATCTGATGGGAGATTAACTAACAAAAATTTGGACATATTTGAGAACACCTTTTCACTTACTTACTAAGGAAAATTAAAAGCAGCTCTTACCAGAGTTGCCAGATCTCACAAGAAAAATAAGCAACCAGGTCTATGGAAACAAGCAAAAAAAAAACATAAACCTATCACATATACAGCCTATATGCATTTCATAAGCAACCATTTTTTTTAAAATGCTGTAACGTTTTTCATCTTAACTCTGAAGACACTACTATGCACTGCTTTGAGACAGTGCTCTGTTGTAAAAAGCTCTTGACTTGACATTGAACAATACTGATTGGCCAAACATTAAGGAATGAATAAATGATTCAAAAAAAGACAAAAGTTGCATATAATGAACTGGCCAAGTAATTATATCAGTGACAAACTTCTAGAAAGAAAGAAAAAGTGCATTGCTGATGGACCATCAGTGGTTTGATTTGTATGGGAAAGAGGAGGAGAGAACAGGGTCATGCATGGAACATGCAACAGCACAAGCTAGCAGTTTCCTAGCAGGTGTATAGTGGAGAGAGACAGGATCAGGGAGGAAGCTACACTTTAGAAACAAGCCCAAAAAAACACAACCTGTAATTACCAATATTTGTAAGCAACTTTCCAGAAAAATAAGCCAAAGTCACTCATAACAACTGTGGTTCTTACATTTCATTAATAAATGTGTAAAACGTACAATTGTTAAGACTAAAATGCTAGAATTTCTTGCAGGGTCATGTATAGAAATTCTTGTCTGTGTTAATTGAACATATTCCACAGACCGTGCTGGAATTTAATTAGCTATAAATAACAATAGTATTAAGAATACAAAAAATTAAGCATTTGTATTCAGTCCATTGTTATTTTTCAACCCTGTGCATAGGTTTCATGACTGGCCCCCATACGTGTTCATGATTGTGGTTTTGTTACTTATTATATGTAATAAATATACAGGTATGCGCAGTTCTTTATATTTAAATTATAACATAAAATAAAGTTGGAACCGTAACATTTAAAAAAGGTTTGGCATGTGTAAGTTTACTGTCATACAGTGGTGCTTGAAAGTTTGTGAACCCTTCAGAATTTTCTATATTTCTGCATAAATATGACTTAAAACATCATCAGATTTTCACACAAGTCCTAAAAGTAGATAAAGAGAACCAAATGAGACAAAAATATTATACTTGGTCATTTATTTATTGAGGAAAATGATCCAATATTACATATTAGTGAGTGGCAAAAGTATGTGAACCTCTAGAGTTAGCAGTTAATTTGAAGGTGAAATTAGAGTCAGGTGATTTCAATCAATGGGATGACAATCAGATGTGAGTGGGCACCCTGTTTTATTTAAAAACAGGGATCTATCAAAGTCTGCTGTTCACAAGACATGTTTGTGAAAGTGTATCATGGCACGAATAAAGGAGATTTCTGAGGACCTCGAAAAAAGAGTTGTTGATGCTCATCAGGCTGGAAAAGGTTATAAAACCATCTCTAAAGAGTTTGGACTCCACCAATCCACAGTCAGACAGATTGTGTGCAAACAGAGGAAATTCAAGACCATTGTTACCCTCCCCAGGAGTGGTCGACCAACAAAGATCACTTCAAGAGCAAAGCGTGTAACAGCTGGTGAGGTCACAAAGATCCCCAGGGTAACTTCTTAACAACTGAAGGCCTCTCTCACATTTGTCTAATGTTAATGTTCATTAGTCCATCATTAGAAGAACACTGAACAACAATGGTGCGTATGGCAGGGTTGCAAGGAGAAAGCCACATTGCTCTCCAAAAAGAGCATTGCTGCTCATCTGCAGTTTGCTAAAGCCAGAAGGCAATTGGAGGAATGTTTTGTGGATGGATGAGACCAAAATAGAACTTTTTGGTTTAAAAGAAAAGTGTTATGTTTGGAGAAAGGAAAACACTACATTCCAGCATAAGAACCTTATCCCATCTGTGAACATGGTGGTGGTAGTATCATGGGTTGGGGCCTGTTTTGCTGCATCTGGGCCAGGACGGCTTGCCATCACTGATGGAACAATGAATTCTGAATGATATCAGAGAATTCTAAAGGAAAATGTCAGGACATCTGTCCATGAACAGAATCTCAAGGGAAGGTGGGTCATGCAGCAAGACAAAACGACCCTCAGCACACAAGTCGTTCTAACCAAGAATGGTTTAAAGAAAAATAAAGTTAATGTTTTTGAAAATGGCCAATCCAAATGAGTGTTTCATCAAGAAGTAAGCGCAAGCCAGTGAGGTTTGTTTATATTGTTTATATGTTTATATGCACTTTATATTGGTTCTGCAGTGTGTGTGAATGTTAATGTGTGCTTATTTGTTTGTCTGTTTGGTTTATTTAATGTCATTATCAGCATCAGTGGCCATTTTTTTAGTGATTAAACACACAAGGTTACATTTATATAAAAATTGCTGCATGACCCACCTTCTCTTGAGATTCAGTTCATGGACAGATGTCCTGACATTTTCCTTAGAATTCTCTGATATAATTCAGAATTCATTGTTCCATCAGTGATGGCAAGCCCTCCTGGCCCAGATGCAGCAAAAAACAGGCCCAAACCATGATACTACCACCACCATGTTTCACAGATGGGATAAGCTACTTATGCTGGAATGCAGTGTTGTCCTTTCTCCAAACATAACACTTTTCTTTTAACCAAAAAGTTCTATTTTGGTCTCATCCGTCCACAAAACATTCTTCCAATAAACCTTGTTGGCTCGTCCACTGTGATCTTTAGCAAACTGCAGACGAGCAGCAATGCTCTTTTTCAGAGAGCAGTGGCTTTTCTCCTTACAACCCTTCCATGCACACCATTGTTGTTCAGTGTTTCTTCTGATGGTGGGACTCATAAACATTAACATTAGCCAATGTGAAGAGGGCCTTCAGTTGCTAAGAAGTTACCCTGGGGATCTTTGTTTCAAATTAACTGCTAATCCTAGAGGTTCACATACTTTTGCCACTCACTAATGTGTAATATTGGATCATTTCCTCAAATAAATCAATGACCAAGTATAATATTTTTGTCTCATTTGTTTAACTGGGTTCCTCTTTATCTACTTTTAGGACTTGTGTGAAAATCTGATGAATGTTTTAGGGTCATATCTATGCAGAAATATAGAAAATCTTTCTAAAGGGTTCACAACTTTCAATCACCACTGCATATACCTTTTTGAAATGTATGTTGAATGTACAGTATAATGAAGTGTGTTCTATTTGTATACATTTGGAACAGCTTTAGAAACAGTTCTGAATGTATACAAAATAAAACACACTTCAGTGAATATATTAATTAAATTGTTTTTAATGTAACTAGATATGACAATATACCCATATACTAAACAACTGGTGTGTGTACACATAACAAATAGTAAATCATCTGTCCATACCCAGTCAGTTTTATATTGGATAAATGTTACACCCAGTCAATTAAATAATTCATCATTCATTTAGAGATATTTAATAGTTCAGGGTATATAATCCAAGCCCTCTCTCTCTCTCTCTTGGAATCTCGAGCGGTGTTTCCTCGCCAAGGGAGTGCTCCACTCCGTCACCTCTCTCCGTCTCTCTCTCTCTCTTCTCGCTCTCTCTCTCTCTCTCTCTTCCTCCCACACACACCCCGCACACACACACACACACACACACACACACACACACACACACATTTGTTTGTCTATACTTGTCAGTACATTCCATTGACATTATGATTACTGCTCATTAATGCTACACCTACATGTAATCTTAACCACAGTAACCACAGTAACCACAGTAACCACAGTAACCACAGTAACCACAGTAACCACAACCAAAAAAAGCTCTTTTTGTTTTCAGATCAGTGGTGTAGCTTCTGGTTTCTAACAATTAACCTTGTGAAGATCAGCAAAATAGTCCTTACAAGTAAACATTTGAGCTCATTCTATCCTTGTGAAAACATTTGTTCTTCACATGGATAGGTAAATTTCTATAAACATGCACACACACACACACACACACACACAGACACACACAAACAAATACACACACAGTTTTTCTTTCTATCATTGTGGAGATTTTCCATTGGCATAATATTACTGAAGCTAATTAAGGCCACAGCACTTACACATACACCAAATCCCAACTTTAAGCTCAGTAACCTGAGCAAATCCTTTGGCTGTTGGCACTTTTTTTCAAAAGAATACAAAAAACAAGCAATTTTCCTTCTAGAGACCAGCCAAATGTCCCCATAAAGTAAAAAATATCAGATTTTTCTATCCTTGTGGAAAGATTAGCCCCCCCCCCCAGTCAAAGCAGACACACACACACACACACACACACACACACACACCTGCATATGTCTAGCTGCCAGAAGGCTGAGCATGCCAGCAGTCATGATGAGCCATCTCTTGCATCTGGATAGTGTCCAGTGCCCGATATTCTGTACTCACTTTCTTCGCTAATTGCCTGCGTCTGTTTTAGGTTATAACCAAACATTATGGCTGCCATCAGACTTTACAATAATTATATCCTTTTCTGGGATTTAAATTGGTATACACACTTTATTTAGCACAATTAAGTGCTAGTTAAGTGCTTACATAGCAATGACGGGTAATTGGTTGGAAAATCATATTATCATTTGTAGCTGATTAAACATTACAAGAGAGTTCAAGAGATGTTTAGACTGGAAGTTAGACAGTCAATCGAAACTGATTGTGTTTGAATTGGAGGAGTGGTGTGTCATTGAAAAATATAATTAAGCTTTTAATGGTCCTATCAACAAATTATTGGTCCGAAAATTAGCAAGAGCTAAGAAAATTTACGCCTGAGACCTGTGCCACCATATGGTCATCACTGCTCATTGCTGCACTCAACTGTTGGGGAGGGGGAAGATAGAAAAGGGGAAATTTACTCACATAGTCTTCTTGTACACAAGGTTAAAATTATGAAAAGATTTAAATGTTTGATATAAAACTCAAACTAACACATCTGGGATTTTATCTTCCAAATCTTCCAAAATATCTTCTGGCTTTTTTTTTTTCCTTAAAAGATTGGTCAGGTTGGTAATTTGTAACACCTGATGCAGGCCATCACAAGCTTACATTGAAGACTCTTAAATTGAATCAAGAGTGACGATGTCTACAGGTAGAGGGCTACAACATGCAGTCTTGAGCACACTAAATGATAGAAGCCTGTTGGAGCTGGTCTGAAAGGAAAAGATAATCCATGTTGCTAAGAAATTAAACTACAGGCTTTTGATAATATCAACCTTATATCCCTAGAATGAGCTGAAATTTACCAATGTACTCAAATATTCTTATCTACAAAATTGGGGCGCTGCCAGAAAGGTTTGGGAAACACCGCTCTACACAAAGGAAAATAATCAGTGTACAGTGTAAAGGTGTGTACTCTGGCCTGTGGAGAAGTTTACAGTAATCGAATCCATGAAACCAATGTTGGGCAAAAGCCCTGTTAAGTAACTGTTGTGAACAAATATTCCCACTCAGACCTACCAAATGCTTTTGCCACATTTAATGAAACTACAGCTTCAGGATTTGTTCCTCCACACTGAACAATGTCAAATGTAGGATGTTAGTGGGTTTCCACACATGAACTTCTCACTTCAGGTCCTTCCACATCTTATTGGATTAAGGCCAAGACTTTGAATTGGTCATTCCAGAGCATTAACTTTATTCTTTGACCATCCTTGCTGCATGACTCCCATTCTATTGAGATTCAGTTCATGGACAGATGCCTTGACATTTTCCTTTAGAATTTGCTGGTATATTTTAGAATTAATTTTTCCCTCAATGATGTAATAAATAGTCACACACCTTGACACTACCACCATAATGTTTCACAGCTGGGTTATGGTTCTTATGCTTGAATGCACTGTTTAGTTTTCTGCAGCTCCTCATTTAAACCAAAATGTTCTATTGTGCTTACTACATCCCACATAATATGTAAATCAGTTCATAACTCGAGGCCACCTGCTTTCTGTATTATTTATAGATTTTATCTGCATTTAAACATGATTGCTGCAGCAGTGACGCCATAGAAGTGCAACTACAGGTCAAATTGGGTGTGAGAGAGGAAGATTGATGATTGTCAATTGTATTATGGTTCATACTGGACAATGATATCTCTCCAAATACCTTATAAAAATTAATAAGTATATGTGCAGCTCAGCATATCCTACATTATTATTATTATGACAGGAAAGGATGTCATGGTTAACATGGGCTATGTCTTAAAGTATTATGTTTTGGCAGGCAGGTGCATCTTGGCAGAGACGAATGCATTTACACTTGTTTAATACGTGGCTAGAATGTGTCTCAAACCTCTCCATGAAGTGGTTTGAGAAATCAGATTCAAATCAGGTATCAATGCGTCTTGGAGTGCATTTACGCATTCTTCTGTGGCTGAGCTCTGGATAGAATCCTGGTACTCAAGACGTATGAAACAACCTAGTGTAAACAGGGTCTGTGTCTGTTTTGAGAAGTATTAAGTGGTGAAAATCCTATTTCATCCTTTGACATACTATTTAGTTAGCATGACTCTTGGTGCATCGTTCTGTTTCTTTGGATTGGTCGTTATTCTGTTCTTGATATTTTAGAACTGAAAAGGAAGCCAATTTTGTCAACCATGCAGTCCGTCATTCCCTACCCAAAAGTACAATCCAACAGGAACCAACCCAGAGCCCAAAGAATAAGACAGAAAATTAAAACAGTCTGCTATTCTGAACATATTGAAAGAAAAAAATGTCGTTAAACCTGGAACACACTACCCAAACTTCAAAAGAGATTTACAGAAAACACTTGTAGTTATATCCGAAACAAAAGCATAATACGGTGAATATTTAAGCAATAATCTATTTCTCTGTTGTTGTTTTTTAAATATAAACAAAATAAATTAATACATTTGCTAATCAAGTTAACAAACTCAAATAATCCAAACTCCAATATACAGTATACTGTACATATGATATGTTAAGCAGTAAATGACACTTTCAGGCTGAGTTATAGTTACCACTGCACTGAATGGCTTTATAAAAGGATTCAGCTTTCACAGGGGATCACTTAGATAAGAGTTGCCATCGGTAATTATGTGTAAGTGGCCAGAATGAAGTTTTGCTTTAATATTGTTAAATGCTCCACTTTTTGACTAAATGCACTCATGAATCGTTTTACCCTGACATTCAGCAAAGTAGTGAAATTTTCACCCAGCATACCGCCTTTTCCTTCTCCCTGAAGTGATGAAAGTGGACTAGGAGGGGCTGTGGACACTCACCTGTTGATAGCTTTGGGGAGCTCTGTCCATCTCCAACAGTACAGGAAAAAAAACTTCTATCCCTATGATTTCTTGAAAGAGCTGAAATGCAAAATTTGTTTGAAATCTGCTCCTCAAATCCCTGTTAGGCTCAAAAGTTACAATTTTTGGCGTTGTGAGGTATTTTCCAGATTCTCCAGTTTATCCGCCAGGGCAGTGTTCTCAATCTTTAAGATGGCCAGATCAGCCTCCAAAGTGGTAATCTGGTCACTGGTGTCCAAAAAAATAGCTTCCATCCAATTTAGAGTATGAGTATGTGTCTCATCAGCCAACCAGGTCCAGAGAGGCTTGGATAGAAGTTTTCCAGAGAGCTACTCAAGAAAGATGTCAACTCATGTGCTTTCTCACATTTAGTCTGATTAAAGTCCGACTTTTTTCTGCTAGAGTCTTTTTAGAGTTTTGCCCGTTTCAGAGATTTTACACAATATGCAGTATGCAAATTGAAAAAAAAATTAAATGTACAGTGGCACAGCAGAGTTACCCATAGACTTGTCAAAGGAAAATACATAAGCATTTTTTAATTAAAAGAACTCTGAGCTCATGTACTAATCAGTGAAGTAACATATGTAACATTTAATAAGCCTGTCTTAATGAGTTCATTTTAAAGATCAGACACCAATAAAGTTTTAATTGTTCCAAATTTTCAAGTAACTAAAACTAAACAATACAATTAACCAAAAGCAAATTGAGTTTGCAAATGGAAATGAAAATGAAATAAAGATAAAATAAAGATAAAAATTAAATATATTAAACTAAAACAAAATGTATGTACTCAGACACCAAAAACAGTTAACGTAACGTTAACTTAAAGTTTAAAGTTTAAAATACAGAAAAATGGCTAGAAATGACATAAGAACATGACACAGAGATGAACAAAACAATTCATGCCACCTGAAACTAAATTAAATTGTACATGGATATAAAAAGAAAATATAAATATCAAATTCAGTTGTTTAAAAATCAAACTTCTATATACTACCATCTTTTAGTTAGTGGGGTTGTATGACTCCAAAATATTAAATAGTCTATAGGCACCTATCCACTTTTTGTGGGTGTCAGAGTATTCATGTTAACATCAAGTTAAGCTGAACTGAGACTAACCTAACAGTTAGTGGGCTGATTGGCCTGTGGAAAGAACCTGACCCTGAAACCCAATCTAACAGGGGTCCAAGCCCTGAGCTCAGCTTTAATAAAGCTCTGTTTTTATTGTGAGAGAGCACTGAATGTTACATATGGCCTTAATATAGCCCACTCTCGCTGAGATGAAAAGGAATCACAAACCCATTTGAACTAAGTGGCATATAATTTGGGAAATAAGTGGTAAGGTGTTTCATGCGGTCATGTTTACTCACTAACCAGAATACCTGCCAGTGTAATAAAAAAGTGAGGGTTTATTTTAGCTTTAGACAGCTGAATGAGCAACAAATAATATGTAGATTTGGTGTAATACAAATTCTGTCCTCAATAACCTTTTATTACACAACAACAAAACCACCCTGTAGCAATTACAATCTGCACCGCAGCTGTAAAACAAGCTCAGATCATTTGTCACAGACATTTATAAACCTAGCAGAGTAGTTATTAGTGCGTAAGCCAGTGCTTAAACACTGAGTTCATATAGAGATGGTTATCAGGCCCTGCCATCTTTGCACTCTGACCTCATTTTTTCAGCCATTGAGAGTTCCATAGATTGCTACAGTGCAATTTCTATATCTAAACGGAGATTGTGATAAAGGATTGCTGGACTATAAGGCTTGAGTGTAGCTTTGTCTGTGTAGAGAGAATGACTCTTCATTTGAGCAGTAGATATTAATCACATTCATATCTGTAATAGAGTGATGATATTCCCTTTTCCTATATTGTGTATTTTGCATCAAGAATCAAGTAATAGTAATGTCATTTTAGTATCTGTGTTAGTGTAATTAATGTGCTGTGTTTAACATACATTTTAAGTTAATTATAGTCTAAACTTGTTATCTCACCCACGTCTGCTTCATGGCTATTTTAGGCAAGAGGCGAGTTTGGCGACTTAACTAGGTTACAAAAAAAGTGTCATTCATTCCTGATTCAGACATAATGTGTTGTACTGAGAAGCCCGTGTGATCATACAATCACATTTACAATATAAAAAACATGTACGTACATGTACAGTTCCTGTTCATTTACACAAATTTAAGAAATGGTCTGAACAATAAGTAATAGTAGAGTGATTGTTTCTGTGATGTGACGCACAGTCTGTGATGAATTACAGCAAAGACATTATAAGTTAAGTCTGTTCACTCCGCCACCATCTTGGTAACGCCAGCGGGCAGTTATTTCCAGCCATACAAGACCAGAGTGCTATCTTTTTGAATGGGGAGAGACCTATGTATCCAAAACTGATAGAGAAATCAATGTTTAAAATGCTTATTTAGAATCGCTGGTATAATCTGACAAAAATGCTAACTTACTTGCATTAAGTTTGGTTCAAATAATGCAGAAAAGCATGATTATTTTTAAGTTTAATCTGGCTACTGCACATTTTCTCTTTTGATCCATCAGATGTGCAGGTCTCAACACGTATCTCAGCATGTCTGGAGAGCATCTCATTGTGGATGTCAGCTCATCATTTGAAGCTAAACCACAGCAAAACAGAGCTTCTTTTCATTCCTGCAGAAGTGTCCCCTTATCAGGATTTTGTCATCTCCCAGGTGAACTCCTCCATCACACCTGAGAACGCAAGAAACCTTGGAGTGATCTTTGATAACCAACTGAGCTTCTCTGCTCATATTTCTAAACTGACCCAGTCATGCAGGTACCTTCTCTACAATATCAGGAGAATCCGACCCTTCCTTGTCCAGTCTCTTGTTATAACAAAACTAGATTACTGCAATGCTCTTCTGGCTGGTCTTCCAATGCGTGCAATCAGACCCCTGCAACTGATTCAGAATGCAGCGGCTCGTCTGGTTTTCAATCTTCCCAAGTTTTCTCATGTCACCCCACTGCTGCGCTCACTTCATTGGCTCCCTGTAGCTGCCCGCATCAGATACAAAACCTTGACGCTCACCTACAAAGCCAAGAATGGAACAGCGCCATCTTACCCAAGAGCTCTGATCAAACCACGTTCTGTACCTCGCACGCTCCGAGATACGAGCTTGGCCCGACTGGGAGCCTCCACGTAAGATTAAAGGAAGACAAGCTTCAAGACTCTTCTCCGTCCTGGCACCCAGGTGGTGGAATGAACTTCCACTGGATGTCCGTATGGCTGAGTCTCTTGCTGTCTTCAAGAGACGACTAAAGACCCACCTCTTCAACCAGCACTTGAGTGAATAAAACTGCATATCCTCCAATAAAAAAAAAAATTAAAAAATTCTCTACACCAGATACGAGCAGGTTGTAGTTGGATTGTGTACTTGAGCTATTGTTTACTTGTACTAATATGAGTTTTTTATCTCCTAGGAAGATTACAAAGCACTTTTGTAAGTCGCTCTGGATAAGGGCGTCTGCTAAATGCTGTAAATGTAAATTTAAATGTAATGTGTATCCCGCCACTACAAAGGGGCCAAGACTTGCCACCCCCCCCCTCTCGGCACATTTAATAATATGGAGATTTGGTTCTTTCTGATCACGGGGCAGCGCTTCTATACTGCAGTCCCATTAATATTTCGACCAATCTCCTCCTTATGTAACGTCTCTGATAACAGACAGGGGCTGTACATCATCTGGCGTCGCAAAGTTCAAATTGGATTAAAGTGCACCATCAAAGGTTGTGAGAGATGAGGGGGATGGGTAACGAGGTATATTGACTGTATGGACTGTACCATATTTTTCGGGCTATAAAGCGCACCGGGTTATAAGGCGCATGAAATGAAACGAAACTCTTAAGTTCCGTCTGAAACTCAGTTTTGTTGGTCTTTTACCTGGCGCAGGGCGTCTTCTTGCTTTCCTCCACTTCCGTACCATTGACTCGTTAATGTTGAATTCTCTCGCAGCTGCTCTATGTCCATGTTGTACTGCGTGACTGATAGCGTTGAGTTTGAAATCCGCTTCGAAAAGGAATGAATAGATGCACATACCCTAATGCTGAAGCACATACCGTATTACTCCATGATGCTGCGCACTATGGTGGCCGTAAGCTTCGTAACTTACCAAGGCCGGGCTAAAAACATTTTGAACAGATTTATGAGCGCCGTGTACCATCTACAATCGGTTCTAGGTCAGAAAGCACAACCAGAATTAATTCATACATTAGGCGCACCGCATTTTAAGGCGCACTGTCGATTTTTGAGAAAGTTAAAGGATTTTAAGTGCGCCTTATGGTCCGAAAAATACGGTATATTCTTTTTCCTGGACAGGGTCATGGGAGAGCCGGTGCCTAGCCAGCAGCATAGGATGCAAGGCAGGAACAACCCTAGACAGGGCACTGTCCAGGATTAAGTGGATAAGAAAGTGAATGAATGAGTGAATGTATTATTTTATGTATTAATTTATTATTTTTGTTTAATTATTACCCTGCTTGATCAAAGATTTGTGTATATCCACTTCCAGATCTATTTCTATCAAAGGCATACAATCAAACCATACATTTACAATTCATCATTAAGGAGATGCTCTTATATTAGAGCAAATTATATACAATACGATCTCCGCAGAGAAGCACTAGCCAGGGAATGACTTTTTCCATAGCAGTGTAATAGGATGCCACCTTTCAAACAAGTCAGTTTCTCAGATTTCTCCTCAGCCCGGCTCAAGATCTGTGAAGTGGAGATGAAGTGAAATGACAGCCTGAGGCTGGTTTAAATGGTTTAGTTCCAGTGAAGTGAACTTTAAATGGTACAGCATACAATCCCATTCTGTTGACTTGCACTTTTCAAGCTGTGGGGCAACAACTTAAGGAAGGCCTATTTTTGTCCCCATGCACAGAGTGAGGTCTAGAGAAATGGTTTTATGTAGTGCCCCAAATGTTTCTATGGCTACGTTCACACAGCAGGCAAAACTGTCCCAAAGCTGATTTTCTCTCCAAATCTGACATGTAGGTACAAAAGAGAAATGTTTCAAGTGACCTGCTCTTCCAGAGGTAATCAATCAAAATTGTAGTCAGCAGTAACAGGCACTTCTTTAATGGTCATGTTAAAAAGGGCATGTCATTCTGTCGTGGCCACTTCTTTGGTTTGGATCCTTGGTTTCTGTTAAACTTCACTTTTAAGCTTTTTAGTTTCATTTGACACTGTAGCCACGTCTTCCTGTGGCCAAATTCAGCCATTTCTTTAGAAATTTCCTCAAACACATAGCACAGTTGTGACATGTGCCTTCTAATTTGGTTTGCACAGAGACAATGCCCCAAATATTTATGCTTTGCTATCCCACCACTGAAACCTCCCTCACTCCTGTCATTTTCCTTTTTCCTCAGAGCACATTTATGGTTAATAATGAGTTGGAATGATGTAAAACTTGCATGAATTCCAATCTCAGCGTTCTCATTCAGGGCTCATGGCCACGTATCGAATATGCATCCAATCTAGGACCACATATGAAAGTGGCTCAGGTCAGGTTTGAAAAGATCAGATTTGCATGTAAATACAGGCTCTGAAAAAATCAGTCACATTTAGGCAAAAAATCAGATTTGTGCCACTTCAGCCTGGTAATGTGAACGTAGCCTATATCATAGCAAGGACCAAATGTCACTAAAAAGGATTTCAAAATCTGACATTTTTTACCTTGTTGGGACATTTTACTGGTCCTCACAAAAAAAGCAACTTAAAAAATAAAAAACCCCGAAATATTTGGTTTAGGATAGTGAGGTGAAGGTTAGGGTTAGGTGTAGGTGGTTGATTTTAGCTATAGTAATGTTATGTCATTGGAAAGTCCCCACAAATTGACAAGCAAAGATAAAAGATGGGTTTCTTAGATAAGGTTGGGTGTAAGGTTAGCATTATTTAGCTATAGCAATACACAGCCAGCAGCTTCTGCTGCTCTTAAGTAAGAGCCAGCTGTTGAAAATAGCAGTTTCTGAGGACCTGGGTTTGAGGAGGTGGGTTGTCTGACCCTGCAATGGACTGGTATCCCATTCAAGGAACCGTTTCACTTGCACCCAGTGAATTTCAGAATAGGCCCCCATGACCCTTACCAGAATAAAAGGGGTTTTACTTGAATACACAACCAATGTTAAGACCACACAAATATAGCAATACAATAATATGTGTTTGAGGTGAGGGATGCATGCACTTCTGTGACACTTATCTGACCTCTGCATGGCTATACAGGTGCTTTAAGTTACCTTTCCTAAAACTCAAACAGAGGAAAATAATTACTGGCACAGTTTGTTTATGGGTGCTGGGGAAAATAGGAAGAGAAGCAGTTTTGTTGGACAGACTAGACACTTTAATTCATGGCCTCAGCAGGGCATTTCAGCAAAGTGCCAGAAAACACCATATTGTTTTTGAATCGAGTTTATGTGGAAAATACATTTTGATGTGTACAGTGGTGCTTGAAAGTTTGTGAACCCTTTAGAATTTTCTATATTTCTGCATAAATATGACCTAAAACATCATCAGATTTTGGCACAAGTCCTAAAAGTAGATAAAGAGAACCCAGTTAAACAAATGAGACAAAAATATTATGCTTGGTCATTTATTTATTGAGGAAAATGATTCAATATTACATATTAGTGAGTGGCAAAAGTATGTGAACCTTTGCTTTCAGTATCTGGTGTGACCCCCCCTGTGCAGAAATAACTTCAGCTAAACGTTTCCTCTAACTGTTGATCAGTCCTGCACACACCGGCTTGGAGGAATTTTAGCCCATTCCTCCGTACAGAACAGCTTCAGCTCTGGGATGTTGGTGGGTTTCCTCACATTAACTGCTCACTTCAGGTCCTTCCACAACATTTCAGTTGGATTAAGGTCAGGACTTTGACTTGGCCATTCCAAAATATTAACTTTATTCTTCTTTAACCATTCGTTCGTGGAATGGGTTGTGTGCTTAGGGTCATTGTCTTGCTGCATGACCCACCTTCTCTTGAGATTCAGTTCATAGACAGATGTCCTGATAGTTTCCTTTAGAATTCTCCGATATAATTCAGAATTAATTGTTCCATCAATGATGGCCCAGATGCAGCAAAACAGGACCAAACCATGATACTACCACCACCATGTTTCACAGATGAGATAAGGTTCTTAGTCTGGAATGCAGCGTTTTCATTTCTCCAAACATAACACTTTTCTTTTAAACCAAAAAGTTCTATTTTGGTCTCATCCATCCATAAAGCTTTCTTCCAATAGCCTTCTGGCTTGTCCATTTTAGCAAACTGCAGGCAAGCAGCAATGTTCTTTTTGCAACCCTGCCATACGCACCATTGTTGTTCAGTGTTCTTCTGATGGTGGACTCATGAACATTAACATTAGCCAATGTGAGAGAGGCTTTCAAGTCTCTAAGAAGTTACCCTGGGGTCCTTTGTGACCTCACCAACTATTACACGCTTTGCTCTTGAAGTGATCTTTGTTGGTCGACCACTCCTGGGGAGGGTAACAATGGTCTTGAATTTCCTCCATTTGTACACAATCTGTCTGACTGTGGATTGGTGGAGTCCAAACTCTTTAGAGATGGTTTTGTAACCTTTTCCAGCCTGATGAGCATCAACAACTTTTTCTGAGGTCCTCAGAAATCTCCTTGCCATGATACACTTCCACAAACGTGTTGTGAAGAGCAGACATTGATCCCCTAGATCCCTGTTCTTCAAATAACTCAGGATGCCCACTCACACCTGATTGTCATCCCATTGTTTGAAAACACCTGACTCTTTCACCTTCAAATTAACTGCTAAACCTAGAGGTTCACATGTTTTCCTCAATAAATAAATGACTAAGTATAATATTTTTGTCTCATTTGTTTAACTGGGTTCTCTTTATCTACTTTTAGGACTGGTGTGAAAATCTGATGATGTTCTAGGTCATATTTATGCAGAAATATAAAAAATTCTAAAGGGTTCACAAACTTTCAAGCACCACTGTACATGTGTAAACGGGTCAGTGCTTTTTTATGTGTACGTGCGCGTGCATGAGTGTGTGCGTGCTGCATGCCATGTGTGTTATGTATGAATGTGAATTATCTCTGCCAGCCCTCTCTTCTGGAGGAATGCCACATTCAGAGTCAAGGTCAGAAAGTCAGAGGGTCATAAAGAGGTAAGAGCAGGAAGAGAGGAAGCAGGCTTAATCTGAGTGAGCCTGGTAGTTTCCTGTCTGCACACAGGGCACAGAAAGCTTTCTGTCCTGAGTGTGGACCTGACGCTTACTCTTCACCCGCTTCCTACTCTAATTGAATCACAGCTCCACACCAAAGTCTGACCGCCGTGTGTCACTCTCAATTCAGCCTGGCTGTCTGACTCACACCTAGTCTGACACAACTTAACACTCACCTTGGGGATGGGCCGTGTAGAGGCGGGCGATAGTAAACTGTAAATATATCATACACATGAAGATCTGCCTGAGAAAACCACTACACACATTCTAGACTCCACAATCCAACCTCAACTGCTCGGTTCAGTTGTAGCTGGATTAGGGTGATGGCTAAAAGCCGTAAATGTAACATTAAGAAAATACAATGCACTTTAAGTTATATGTTGAAGATTAGAATTTTATACATTTAAATTAGAAGTTAAGATTAGAAGTTTAGTTTAACTTATAATTTTTGTTTTTTGGTTTTGGTTTTTGTTTAGCACTGTTATATCACAAAGATCCAAAGATCATCAGTTTGATTCCCACCTTGAGGCCTGTGCTGTCAGTTTGGCCATGGCTCCCCGCATCCCAGAATTGGATTAAACAGGTAGGAGAATGATTGAATTGATAAATTAATCCAAATTAAATAAATCAAAGGGCTATCAGTATCCACATATAATACAAACTGTGAATTTCAACAGCTGCTACTGTTGGGCCCTTGTGCACGACCTTTAACTCCCTAATGATCAGCTCTATCATAATTCACTTTGGATGAAAGCATCCACCAAATATATACATGTAAAAACACAATCTGCTCCCTCTAAATATAAATGAAAACAAATGCTTATTGTAATTAATTAACTGGTTCCCCACACAACACGGGTACTTAATATAAAAAAGTGACTAAAATTCTCTGATGTCACACATATTATTTAAGCTTCTGTTTTATTTCTGTGAATAATCCTCTTCGTATCTCCCATCCTAAATGCGAAACACATACAGTACATAACATGACATAAGCAATTAGCAATTCCCAGCAATTAGTACCAACGTGAATCTGGTTAAGCTCCCAGTGGTTAGCACGGTATCATTCTACAGCTTTAGCATGCACTACAGCTGACTGTGGACTTTAGTGCTGTACTGTACATCCTCTAAGACTCTGCAAATGATTACTGTACTGACATAAAATGTTCAGACAAATTTGGAAATCACAGTGTTCTACTGTCATATATAATCTGCATGGATTACTGTTACAGTCAGGTCTTATAAAAGTCCACTAGAATGATGATGATCAGCCATTGTTTAGGGTCTACTTGGTACTTGAGCAGTGTGTAGCAATTATCTGGATAAATAGCAACAAACTCCCAAAGCATTGTCAACGAAAAGCCTATACCCTCATTTAATGATGTTGTTTTGTAACCTTGTGTAACTTTGAAAATATAAAATTGTGAGAAGACAATATTGCTGTCAGAGCTAGTGATGAAAGCCAGCTGTTTCTTTTAGCTGGTGCTTTCAAATGCACACATTTTGTATTCCATAGTTACCTACTGTATTTATGTAGGCTATATAAGAAGATGTAGGATATTATTCCAGTCTATGTTCTTTCTCATGAAGCACTACAGATTCACAAAGTATTTCTCTACCTGCACCCTGTCAGGTATGTAGGTAGGCTAATCATAGTATCTAGGACCTCTTTCATTCACACACAAAGCAAAATAAACAACATGTCAGCTTTCTTATATCTCTCCAGTATGACAGAGAGAGACTCAGACAAACAAAGGACTAATATTAACAAGTGACATCAAACCCCTTTTCATAATCACTTTCTCTGATTAGAGTCTATACTAAATCACGCCTCTTTTGTAAAAGTCTTGAAATGACTCTTATCTTTTCTGAATGAACATATTGTATGTAATTACCTGTTCTAGTTATTTATATTCTAATGGGCTCCCCATTTCAGCCTGGTTGATCCCATGTTTCTTTTAGGTTCATCTCAGGGAGTTTTCCCTTGCCAATTTCTCCCCTGGCTTTGAATTCCAGACTTTTATTGTATATATCTCTTTTCATAAAAAAATCTACACAAACAGTGGTGCTTGAAAGTTTGTGAGCCCTTTAGAATGTTCTATATTTCTGGAAAAATATGACCTAAAACATAATCAGATTTTCTCTTCATCCTAAAAGTAGATAAATAGAATCCAGTTAAACAAATGAGACAAAAATATTATACTTGGTCATTTATTTATTGAGGAAAATTATCCAATATGACATATTAGTGAGTGGCAAAAGTATGTGAAGCTCTAGGATTTAGCAGCTAATTTGAAGGTGAAATTAGAGTCAGGTGTTTTCAATCAATGAGATGACAATCAGGTGTGAGTGGGCATCCTGTTTTATTTAAAGAACAGGGATCTATCAAAGTCTGCTCTTCACAACACATGTTTTGGAAGTGTATCATGGCACGAACAAAGGAAATTTCTGAGGACCTCAGAAAAAGTTCTTGATGCCATCGGGTTTGAAAATGGGTTACAAAACATCTCTAAAGAGTTTGGACTCCACCAATCCACAGTCAGACAGATTGTGTACAAAA
Source organism: Ancistrus triradiatus (assembly GCA_025084515.1). Lineage (NCBI taxonomy): Eukaryota > Metazoa > Chordata > Actinopteri > Siluriformes > Loricariidae > Ancistrus > Ancistrus triradiatus. Next base: position 80,400 of record JAJAGP010001092.1, read on the forward strand.
TGGAGGAAATTTCAAGACCCATTGTTGCTACCCTCCCCATGAGTGGTCCGAACCACCAAAGATCACTCCAAGAGCACGGCTTGTACTAGTTGGCGAGGTCACAAAGGACCCCCAGGGTAACTTCTAAGCAACTGAAGGCCTCTCTCTCTCCACATTGGCTAATGTTAATGTTCATGAGTCCACCCTCAGAAGAAAACTGAAACACAATGGGGTGTGCATGGCAGTGGTTGCAGGAGAAAGCCAACAAGCCAGAAGGCTAATTGGAAGAAAGTTTTGTGGACGATGAAACTAAAACAGAACTTTTTGGCTGAAAAGGAAAGCGTTATGTTTGGGGAACGAAAAACACTGCATTCCAGTATAAGAGCCTTATCCTATCTGTGAAACATGGTGGTGGTAGTATCATGGTTTGGGCCTGTTTTGCTGCATCTGGGCCAGTACGGCTTGCCATCATTGATGGAACAATGAATTCTGAATTACATCTGAGAATTCTAAAGGAAAATGCCAGGGTTGACGACGGGTCACACCAGATACTGAAAGCAAAGGTTCACATACTTTTGCCACTCACTAATATATATATTGGATTGTAAATGATTGCATAATAAATCAATGACCAAGTATAATATTTTTTGTTTCATTTCTTAAACTGGGCTCTCTGTATCTACTTTTAGGACTTGTGTGAAAATCTGATGACGTTTTAGGTCATATTTATGCAGAAATATAGAAAATTCTAAAGAGTTCACAAACTTTCAAGCACCACTGTAAATATATTGAACCAGTATATGATGCAAGTTGTGAAATGAGTAGCCACACATCCCAGTAAAATTTTTCTGGAAGGCAAATGTGTTTATTTACTAGCAATCTTAAGAGCTACACTTCACACAACAGAAGAAAACAGTTTTAAGGGCTGAAAAAGTATGTAAAATGCGGAAAATCAGGATGATGATGGAAATTCACTATTAGTCATGAGTAACAAAGGTAAACTTAGTACATTTCCTTTAGGTTAGGTTCTATTACTTTAGCTGGCTAGCTAGCTAGCAGGTGGTGTTACCAACGACATACATTCTGTTTCACTGTTCACTCTTCTGTTCCTGCTTAGTAACGAGAAAGCAGAAGAACAGACAGTTGCAGACAATGTCGATGACTGGGGAAAGGTCACAGGAAATTCAGTGAGCCAGGTTCAAGACGCAGACAATGCAGGGGCTCAGACGCAGGACACAGACATTACAGGGACTCAGGCACAGGACACAGACAATGCAGGTACAAAACGGCACAGGGAAACTAGGGAAGAAAATAGCATTCTATCCTGATTTTAGAACCATTGAGAGTGGAAGAGATCAGGGGTGAGAGTGAGATCCAGCAAAAAGGAAGGAAAAGAATGAGAGAACCTGATACCTGAAGAAAAATGTATGCAGAAGCCTGCATAACACAGGGCAGAGCTAAACATGTTCAAAAAACATTCACGTTCCAGCCCAAAAGGACAAGGGAAAAGACTGTGCTTCCTCTTGTTACAAATTCAGTTTTAATTTCCCTCAGTCAGAAAGCAATTTTCATTTTGATCAGTTGTGGGCAATGGGAGATAGGGCAAAACAGAAATACTTTATCATCAACCACACAGGGACAAAAATTTAAAAAGGAGACAGCCAACTCATACTGAGTCAAAGCAGTAGAACACCAATGAGTACCAACTCACGGCAAGCAAATTTGAGGATGCAAAGGTTTCTTTCTGAATACACTTGATATCTCAGAGAAGTTTGGAAACTACAGGTATTGGTCAGACAAGTCATTGAAGAATGTCTTCCACAAGCCTGCACCTGGAACCAAAATCCCAGAAGTCAACAAAAATTGGATCAGAGATCGTGTACAACTTCTATGTGCAGAAATGCAACAAGGAATGGAATGTGAATAGTGTAGGCATATATTCTACAAAAACAATTTTGACTTTCACTAACCTAAAAAATATGCATGCAATTACTCTGAGTGATAATAACATTTAAACACCAGTGACAGACAAATCAACAAAGAACAATGCAATTTCGACAAAAACAAAAAGACACGGGCCCAACAACATAAAGAACATCATAAGAGAGTCACAAGAACAGTCCTCATACAAAGTCGTCTCTTTTGAGCTTGAGCACGTGCTGAGTACTCCATAAAGAAAAGTGAGCAGTCTCTATTACTCAAGGAAGTTAAGCAACTACAACCTGACAATTTATGAGTTTGGCAGCAAAGAGGTAAACTGCTACCTGTGGCATGAAGGTGATCATGGGATATCTGTCCACTTATTTATGCACTGATCATGTGGTGTTGTACTCTATAACACTTGGAGAGAAGAACAGGAATGGTGATTGTTGTGCCGTGTGTCTTCGTGCATTCAAAAAAAAAATTTAGTTTCTATTTTTAACCATAAATTCCTGGAGTCTGGACACAGCCAGGTGGAATGTAATAGTTGACATTTACATTTACAGCATTTAGCAGACGCCCTAATCCAGAGCGACTTACAATTGGTACAATCTTACAAACCTTCTGGTCCAAAGTCCAGTACCTTACCCACTAGGCTACCACAGTCCCAAAAATGACATACAGTCATTGAGACCACCAGAAAGAATGTACAATCAGGAGGGGAACTTCACTCTAGTAAGGATGGTGAGAATGCCATACAAGGTGATTGAGCTTAGTCACAGTGACTTTCTGGATTTCAGGTCATTTTCACAACACATGGTCCGAAACAAAACCAGAGACACAGGGAGAAACAATTAGTTGGCAAAAAAATCAAATGGCTTAGTGACACGAAGGATCCAGGAGGTATTCAATTCAAATGTGAACTGTCTGATCACAGTTTTAGAATTCTTGAAGTTCTCATGGAATGGAATCTAAAAAGTTACACGTGTTCACCTGGGATCACTGCTTTGAAACAGAAAGACTTGTACTGTAAATGAATGGTAGTATCGCTCAGTAATGAGTAGTTTTACTAATCAGCCAGTTGGAATAGGAACTATCTTAGTTCCAAATCCATCGGAAACGTTCATGCTCTCTATGGTTTTCGCTATGTTGTTATAGCTGAATATACAGTAGCTCAATTCATATATTCCCATTGTTCTGCAACCTGTAAAATTGGCTCTGGAAGGCAAATGTGTTTATTTAAAAGCCATCTTAAAAGCTAAAATATTGCAAAAATGTCTAATAGCTGTATTTATGCATCACAGCACATCCCAGTTGTACAACCCTTTGTATCTACCCTAACCCAACCAATCATTATCTTATAACTAGATATCAAGGTGTGAGAAATAGATGAGTGTAAGTGACATTATGGGTGAAATGGAGATGTATTGGGAACAATGGACTGTGGGTAAAGAATGTGGCTAGATAAAGAATGTGAATGATCAAAATGGCAGAACCACATGTAAGCTATGTAAGTCAACCAACAGAAGAAAACAGTTTTAAGGGTTGAAAAAGTATGCATATTTCATAATGTGGAAGAGCTGGATGATGATGGACTTTCATTTTTAGTCATGAGTAACAAAAGGCAATACATTTCCATACAGTTAAACCTATTAACCCTAACCCTAACCCTAAACCTATTAATTTAGCTAGCTAGCTAGCAGGTGGTGTTACGAAGGATATAAATTCTGTTTCACTCAGTTCCTGCTTAGCAACAAGAATGCAGAGAAAGAACAGACAGTTGCAGACAATGTTGATGACTGGAGAAAGGTCACAGGAAATCAGGTTCAAGACCCAGACAACGCAGTGGAACCTGCATTGGTAATATGGCTTTTTAATTAAGTTATTAATCTTTAATTTTAAGTTACTACATGTCATTGTTACCGTCACTTTATAATATTTGCTATCATATTTTTGTATTATTACAAACACATCTGTAATGTCTTGTCAATCGTGACTGGGCTTATTATTTTAAACAATTTACGAGCCAAAAAGGCTCGCGTGGCTTTTTTCAAATTGAAAATTGTTAAAAACATTTTTTAAATGAATGCTAAAATATTGTTCGTTAAGTATACTATCCATGTGTGTAGAAAATGTTATTACTAAATATTAAAATCAGTATACAAAGTCACATGACTATGGTACTTTTTTGTTTTGGTGTGTAAATTGTTCTTTGCTGGACTGTTTGTTTTCACCTTGCAGAAATTTTAAAGGTCCAGACGTGGTGACATGTTGGTAAGACACATCTGAGCAGACAGCAGAGAGAGTGTGAGGGGGAAATAATAGGTTCTGTGTGTGGTATGAGTATCCCCCAGCTAACAAGCTTATATTTTGTTAAGACTGTCCGTATAAATTTAAACAATAAGGGGTGTAGCTACAGGATAGGTTAGGCAGACAATTGACTGGCCCCCAAAGCAATGAGGCATCTCCCCTAAAGGCCAAAGACTGACTGCTTATGCCCACAGAAATGCTGAATATAAATACACAGCTACTAATAGTAATCATTAACATTTCTTGTGTGTACATAGTAACATTTGTTACTGTGCAGATACTTGCATTTTTTAGAATACAGTAAATACAGGATCATAGCAAAAGCTAAAATATTAAAGTGTTTGTGTTATCCCCACTTGGGAATTGTGAAACCAACCAACAGCCAAAACAGATAGCCTTGCTGATAAGATACTAGCTGGTGCATCACAGCATAAATGGACATCTCAACACTGTTCTCTTGCCAGGCGTGAACAATATGTCAATCAGAATTTTGACAACTGAGTATATGTGGGGAGAAGGTAAGTCCTTTTCTTGTCTATCCATGCTTTGTTTAGTAATACAGATTATAACTTGTATATACAATCCTGTCCACAAAATCAATGTTCCACTCAAAGGCAATGGTTTCAAACTGTTGAGTGGTTGAGAAATGTTTCCCAGTGAGTTTGCATTTAATGTGAGACCAAAAATTCTCTATAGGGTTCAAATCTCTACTTTGACCAGGCCATAACATGATCCTAGTGGACTGTGGCACATTACCAACTAACGACTAAGCTTTTATAAAAAATAACAAAAATACGACAAAATATTTTGGAAGATTTTGAACATCCAGCGATTGGGTTAGTTTGAGTTTTATTTCAAACATTTAAATTTTTCCATAATTATATCTTTCTGTACAAGAAGACTATATAAGTGAATTTCACTGTTTCCACCTTTTTCCCTCCACTGCAATGACCAGTGACAAGCAAATGGTGCTACAGGTCTCAGTAGTGCACTTTCCTAGGGTATATTCACACTGAGCCTGGTTGCCTTGAATCAGAGTATGATTGCCCCCCCACACCCACACACACACTCACTACCCCACTAGCTTGTGCTCACATTGCTCTTCGAGCACGTTTAAATCATCACGATAGACACGCTTGCACAGCACAACGGACTTCAGGGTTGTACTTACTTTGTGGATTTTATTTGTTTTGGGTGTGCTGACACACAGTCCAATAAAAGTACTGATTATGCCATGCAATTATGTGTTGTTACGACCATTACAAGCTTAATAATTTGCAAATTTTGGTCAAACCAGCCAAAATCTGCATAGTTTGGCAGGAAAGCGCCCAATCTGGCAACACTGACTAGTACATTTGGAAATAAAATAGCAATGACTGCCGAGCTACAAAGTTAACATTAAGCACTGGCCAGTGTACAGAATTGCTCATTATGCAACTTGAATTTTGGATTTCTAAGAGACGTATCTTATTTCCTGCTTTCAAATCTTTCCTAAAATGTGTGAGTTGACTGTGATGTGCAAACTGCCTACATTGATTTGTACCGTTGTGATGCTGAAACTTATCATAGCTCTGATGCTTAAGCCTGATGAATCGAGAAAACAGGTGGAGTGCTGTTCTGATGAACATTAATGATTTCCTCGTGTTTGCTAAGCCATAAACCAGCCTATTGCTTAACCCTTATTGTCTACACATCTAGTCACAGGATCCCACAGAATAGTGAGGTACTGGCTTGCTGACCACCATTCTGTAATTAAAGGGACAGTGCAGGGCAGTACAGTGCAGTGGAGTTCTTCCTTCACGGCTGTGTGGACAGGAGGAGCCTCCGCTGGCCTTCTGAGCTGGAAACTGTGTGCTGTAGCCACCGATCCACCTCCCAGCCTGGGAACGGAAGCCACGAGTCGCCAGGGAAAACAAGTAGACAATCAGGTAGGAGAGAGAAGAAGAGGGAAAGAACAGCAGGAGAGAGTTGGGGGGGGGGGGGTATGAGTCGAGAGCTTAAAGTGACCTTCTGGTTTTGAAGCACCTGCAGAGTTTGGTATAGTACAGTAATCAGAACTGTGTATGTGTATGCACTTGTATATTTTTATGGCAAAGAGTTCTTCTAGTGAATATTTTTGAAAGGACTGATTCTTTTTCTTACCATAGACTGCACTGAGGTTTTGTCTCAAACCACAACACTATTGGTGGTGTATTTCTTTTGTTCTCGTCTGAGATGCTGCACACATAATGTGATATTTTGTAGCTAAGTGGTGTTTGCATTTCCCATACACGTCTATATGTAGAAATATTAAAGCGCTCAATTAAGGACATTGAGGTGCTAGTTCATCTCATTAACCAAGACAAAATCTTTTGACTATTTTAATTATGAAATGAAGCATGTAAAAGATTGTGGAGATGAGAGTGTGCGTGGGCTGTGTGTGAGAAAGTTTTGCAGAGTGTGTGTTCGAATGAGGCCAGTGGCCAGCAGGGGACAGGGTGGGTTCAGGCCAAGGGGAGAGGGGATGCCTCTGGGAGGATGATCAGAGTGTTCAATTTCCACTGGGGGTTTGCTGTCCCAAACGTAGCATGTGTGTAAATGGAGGGCTCTCTTTCTATTGCTCTCTCACTCACACTCTCTTACTCTGTCTTACATTCACACACACTTTCACTCTCCCAGCTGAAGGACAAATGCTTCAGGAGTGAATGGAAATGGTGAATGACGAATGATGGAGTACGATGGTTGTGAATGACTCGCTTGTGGGAAAGCAGGGAATGAATGAAGGCCTGGAAATAATAAATGATTTTAAAGGCAAAATGGGGCTGTGTGCAAACACAGCTGTTTTCAAGCAACTGATTTTAACTGAGTAGGCTACTAGAATAATTGCTGACAATATATTTCTGGCTCTGGATACACTGGTGCTACTAAATTTAGAACAAAACCAATATCTGACGGTGTATTAATGATATGGTATTACAGTGCAGCACATACATGTTATTAAATATATTTTCTGATATCTAAGAACATAAATTGTGTTCCAAGGAAAGTCTCCAGATGCACGACTACACTCGCTCGGGTAAAATGTTTACTTAAGTTGAATAAATGTAAGACGATCCAGGAAGAGCTCATCATTCATCTTCAGAACCCAGATGCTCAGGTGGTACAGCGCTATGAGTCTGATCACTGCCTTCCAGTTGGGTCAGGCAGCAAAACTGGCTATGTCTAAAGGAGTGGCATCTACAGCGGTGCTTGAAAGTTTGTGAATTTTCTAGATTTCTGCATAAATATGACCTAAAACATCAGATTTTCACACAAGTCCTAAAAGTAGATGAAGAGAACCCAGTTACATAAATGACACAAAAATATTATGCTTGGTCACTTATTTATTGAAGAAAATAATACAATATTACACATTAGTGAGTGGCAAAAGTATGTGAAGCTCTAGGATTAGCAGTTAATTTCAAGGTGAAATTATGTCAGGTGCTTTCAATCAATGGGATGACAATTAGGTGCGAGTGGGCACCCTGTTTTATTTAAAGAACAGGGATCTATCAAAGTCTGCTCTTCACAACATGTTTGTGGAAGTGTATCATGGCACGAACAAAGGAGATTTCTGTGGCTGGAAAAGGTTAAAAAACCATCTCTAAAGAGTTTGGACTACTCCAATTCACAGTCAGACAGACTGTATGCAAATGGAGGAAATTCAAGACCATTGTTACCCTCCTCAGGAGTGGTCCAACAACAAAGACCACTCCAAGAGCAAGGCGTGTAATAGTTGGTGAGGTCACAAAGGACCCCAGGGTAACTTCTAAGCAACTGAAGGCCTCTCTCACATTGGCTAATGTTAATGTTCAACAATGGTGTGGCATGGCAAGGGCAAGGAATGGTGTGCAAGGAGAAAGTCAATGTCTCAAAAAGAACATGCTGCGCATCGCGTTTGTAAAGATTCAAGGGGGCACGCCAGAAGGGCTTAGTGGAGAATGTTGTATGGATGGAAGAGAAGTCAGTAAGCCGCCTCGCAAAACATAAAAGCCAGAGTACTAGTCCAAAAAGTGTGAGGCCAACAACCACAGGTAGGATGGAGTTTGTGAGCGAGAGGGGAGGGTAGAGAACGACAAAGGTGAAACAAACGCTAAAGTGAAGAAAATAGTGCCAAGTTATGCTATATTGGGAACGCAACACTGGAAAACCACCGGCCTATTCCAGCTAAGACCTTATCCACATATGTGAAACATAATGTTGGTAGTATCATGATTTGGGCCTGTTTGGATGCATCTGGCCAGGATGGTTACTGGATTGGTTTTTGGATCACTGATGGAAACAATTAATTCTGGGAAATCTACAGGAGAACTCTAAAAGGAAAACGTCAGGACATTTGTCCATTGAATGAAATCTCAAGAGAAGGTGGATTGGATGTCATTGTAGCAAGGCAACGTAGCCAAGCACACAAGTCGTTCTACCACAGGCATGGTTACAGAAGAATAAAATTAATGTTTTGGAATGGCACAAGTCCAAGTTCTGATCTTAATCCCAATCGTATAATGTGTTGGAAGGACCTGAAGCGAAGCAGTTTAATGTGAGAAAAACCCACAAACATCCCAGAGCTGAGAGTTCGGTATGGAGGAATGGGCTAAATATTCCTCCAAGCCGTGTTGCAGGACTGTCAACAGGGACAGGAAAACGTTTAGCTGGCAGTTATTGCTGTTGCTTACAGTGGGGGAGGGGGGGGGGGTCACACAGATACTGAAAATAAAGGTCACATTACTATTGGCCACTCACTAATATGTAATATTGGATCAGTTTCCTCAATATACATGATCCAAGTATAATATTGTCGCATTTGTTTAAACTGGGTTCTCTTTCTTTATCTACTTGTTTAGGACTTGTGTGAAAATCGATGGAGGTTTAGTCATGATATTTATGCAGAAATATAGACAATTCTAAAGTGTTCACAAACTTTCAAGCACCACTGTACCAGCATGCCGTTAAGACTATTGTGATGTCTGGAGCCCTACGTTCTGTGGGAATTGGCACAAGCCTCCACAAGCCCTGACCAGGAATAGCAAGTTATAATGTGAAAGACGACTTCAGATCTCAAGCTCATCTAGGTTTCCCTCTAGAACAAAACAGTACATAACAAAACATTCAACAATGTTGATATTATAAGAGAGTGTATAGCATTAGGCCCTATTCATTACAAGCCCTGGGTGCTCCCATCTCCACTTCATCTGAAATGCAAAAGTCATGTAGTCTGTTTGCTGAAACATCCTTAAGCTGAGGGCAGGATGTGATGGAGAAAAACCGAACTGCTTTACTGATTCTTTATACGACACCTCAGAATGAACAAGACAAATAATAATATAAAGATAAAGATTATAAATAAATAGTGCATGAAGACTAATGTGACCTAGATAGTCTTTATGCAATTGTCTGTGAATGTCTATGGTGAAACATACAAGTTACCAAACTAGTGAATATGAATAAAATATTCAAATATTAATTAGCATATATTCATTCACATCAGATAGCTACTGCAGAACAGGAAATATTAATGTATTTATTTATATATATAAATATATATATATATATATGTGTGAAGTTTGTAATTCGCCACACTTGACCCAGTGATGCCTGTGAGCAAAATCAAGATGTATCACTTTTCACACCTGCACACTTCATTTTTGTTTCTTAAGGATTAAGGTTCTCAGCAGGTTGATAGTGGGGCCAGTGCTATTTTCACTTGTTGTTAAACATAAGTTTTAGATAACCTCTGGTTTTATTGCGTCGTTATGAAGTTCAGTGGAGTTTGTTGGACATGAGTGACATCATTTGCTTTTTGTCTGATTGCTTTTGGCAAACGAGGACATCTTCCAGTGTTGTTTATTATTTCCTGTTCAGTGCAAAAGATTGTTGGCACATCAAAAATGCATATGGTATTTTACATTCCTTAAACTACTCACAAACCAAAACTACTTTCCCCAGAAAGAAACTAGAACAATAAGTAGTTGTTGCCATTGTCTTAACGATATGCATACAATGAGATGGAATGATGCTAAAATACTATAAATTGCAGTGATCTGAAAAAGCATAATCAAAATCACTATTTGGTAGAACTGTGCGTGCATGTGTGTGTGTGTGTGTGTGTGTGTGTGTGTGTGTGTGTGTATAAACACAGTAGTGCATGGATAGCACTGTTGACTCACAGCTTCAGAGACACCAGTTCAGGTCCCCACCCAGTCGCTGCCTGTGCGGAGTTGTTCTGCGTGGGTTTCCTTCGCGTACTCCGGTTTCCTCCCACATTCCATAAGACATGCGTTAGGTCAGCTAGTGTGTGTGTGTGTGTGTGTGTGTGTGTGTGTGTGTGTGTGTGTGTGTGTGCCCCCTGCGATTGCCTGCTGCACAATCCAGGATTGGTTCCTGTTTGCACCCTGTGCCGCTGCTAAAACCCCAATCCTCTGTGGCTCTCAACTCTAATCAGGTGTAAAAATCAATACACTGGCGTAGTGTTTAGCGTATTCGCCTCACAGCTCCAGAGACCTGGGTTCGTGTCCAGGCCTGGCAGTTGCCTGTGGGTTTTCTCCAACATACCAAAGACATTCCTTGGGAGAAATAGAACGAGACATAAATACATTTGAGATTAAGGGAGCCAAAATTGAGATTGTCTTGATAAGTTCATTGGTTGCAACCCCAGTTCGGGGATTGAACCCAGCTGTTTCCATCAACTTGCTCTTATTCTGAGCTACATGAGCGGCCTTCCAACTCTAACCTACAACAATCAATGAGAAAAAAGCTGAGACAGTATTGAAAATACAAATAAACATAACACAAGGTGTCTTACATTCACTTGGACTTTTATTTCATTGAAGAGGATATGAATTTCATGTATAGTCTGGTCAGCTTCATTTAATTTATTAATGTACAGCCTTTCCTGCATTTCAGGCCTGCAACACATTCCAAAAAAGTTGGGATGGTAAAACATTTACTACTTTTTAAGATTGCCATTCCTTCATACAATACTTAAGATGTTTTAGGACCAAGAATCCATATTGATTTAGTGTTTCAAGTGTTATTTTGATTGACATTCTGAAGGATCTGCAGATCACAGGAGTTATTATGCTCTTGCCCTTTATGCACTGAAGTTCCTCCTGATTCCTTGAATCATTTAATGATACTATGCAATGTAGAGGGAGAAATCTGTAAATCCCTTCCAGTCTTTATTTGCAGAACATCGTTTTTAACCATTTTAATAATTTTCAAACACATTTGCTTACAAACTGGAGATCCTCTGTCCATCTTTGCTACTCAGACTCAACCTCTCACTTTTGTAACCAATCATGATTATCATCATCTATTGACGTCACCGGTTTGAAATCACATCATTATTAAGTTTGTTTTTTTACCTCATTACTAGTCCTAAATTGCCCGTGTTACAACTGCATTCCCTGAAATGCAGGAATGCAAGTTTATTAACAAATTAAATGAAGTTAACTAGACTAAACATGAAATATCTTGGGTTCATACTCTTTGTAATGAAATAAAAGTCAAAGTAAATGTAAAACTTGCTAGTTTTTTGTTGTTGTTGTTTGTTTGTTGGGGGAGTGTTTGTTTGTTACGGGGTTGGACATTTCTTTGTGCATTCATAACTGCCTTAATTTTTTAATCCATAGATTCAACAAGGTGCAGGAAATATTTGTCAGAGATTTTGGTCCATACTGACATGATAACATCACACTGCTGCTGCAGATTTGTTGGCTGCTCATCCGTGCTGTGAATCTCTGGTTCCACCACATCCCAAAGATGCTCTGTTGGATTGAGACCTGGTGAATGTGGAGGCCATTTGAGAACAGTACACTGAGTGTCATGTTCAAGAATCCAGCTTGAGATGTTCTGAGCTTTGTAACATGCCACGTTATCCTGCTGGAAGTAGCCATCAGAAGATGGTACACTGTGGTCAGAAAGGGATGGACATGGTCAGCAACAATACTCAGGTTGTCTGTGGTGATTAAGCGATGTTCAACCGGTATTAAGGGGAAAATGAAACCACCACACCATTAAACCACCAATACCCGCCTCAAACATTGATTCAAGGCAAGATGGATCCATGCTTTCATGTTGTTTATGCCAAATTCTGACTATACTATCTGAATGTCACAGCAAAAATCAAGACTCATCAGACCAGGTAACAGTTTTCAAATCTTCTATTGTCTAATTTTGGTGAGCCTGTGTAAACTGTATACTCAGTTGTCTTTTCTTAGCTGAGAGAAGTGGCACCCGATGTGTTCTTCTGCTGCTGTAGCCCACCTGCTTCAAGCTTCAAAGTGTTGTGCATTCAAAGATGCTCTTCTGCATACCTTGGTTGTAACGAGTGGTTATGTAAGTTACTGTTGCCTTTCTATCATCTCAAACCTCTGGCATCAACAAGGTGTTTTCTCCCAGAGAACTGCTGCTCACTGGATATTTTCTTTTTTTCAGACCATACTCTGTAAACTACAGAAATGGAAGTGTGTGAAAATCCCAGCAGATCAGCAGTTTCTGAAGTTTCTTGAACTGGAGCATGTCATCTAGACCATGTCTACGTAAATAAATGCACTGAGTTGCTGCCAAGATAATGATTTGGTACAAAAGCAATATCCACATAAGTCTTGAGGGCCCATTCATGAAACCTTCATAAAGAGCAAACTGTGTGTAACTAATGGCTAAAATGGACCTTCCCAAAAACTCTCCAGCAGATTCATGAACTCCATATGAATACCAATTGTTTCCAATTTGGACGCGCGTGCACATTCCTTTATAATTAGCATACAATTACCATAATCCACACCCACAAATAACAAATGACCACTGTATAATAAAGCCTTTGGACTGAGGGACCATAGTAAAAATCCACCAAAATGTTTCAGAAAAATATATTCTGATGTGGAAATTTACTTTTTATTGAATGAAGTGGGTTCAAATCGGCACTATAAAAAGTGGCTTGGCAGCAAAGTAAGGTACATGTACTGTATAAATGCAGTTTCTTGAATTACCAAACCAGAACAGAAGGACGATAAAAAGAAATGGTTTGATTTGAATCTAAAAACGTATCAGCACACACCGGCAGGAGCCTTCGCCTTCATGCCTGCCTGTTGCAAGCGAACGAATCGGCAGAAATAATGGTGAAACCTCTTTGTCAGGTATTATTCCTGGTAGTGACAGAGATCTGCAGTTGGAGTTAAATCTAGTGGTCAGTTAAACGTACAGGTTTCGTGCCATTTTCACCTTGCATAGCCAAAATAATCATGCTAAAATGATCACCATCACTGCAAAGGCTATGCCCACATACATGATGTCGTTTGGTTTATCAATGCACGCTAAGAAGGTGACTTGTCAGACTAATTGTGGTAATTATTTGAATATTAGAAATCCAAAGTTCAATCAGAACACAGTCAAATAAAATGTGTAATGCACTTGTTCAGTGTGTTTGGTTTCGTTGTCTTTTGGATGTTACGAACACTTTGTGTGCTCAGGACAAGTTATAAATTTGGTTCATACTTACGTTTTTGGACTACGAACATTTTCATGAATGTGAGCATTACGAAAAAAGTGTTTTACAAACGATTTACATACAAATTCATTCCGCCCGCATTTCATGAATGAGGCCCTGAATCTTTGAGGAGCAAAGGTAGGCACAGACTTGAGTGTTGAGTTGAAGGCAACTGGACTTTGTGGTTCTTGAAGACATTTCACCTGTCATTCAAAAGGCAGATGGGGAGTCCCAGGTATTTAATCTCTGCTGGGGTTGTCACCTTGGAGGTGGTCCTAAGAGACCTTGACCCACCCTGTCAATACATGATCACAAGGACCAAGGTGTGACCCATTAATGACTTGTTACCCCAGCCTGGATCATGTGCACTGTTATAATCACATGGGTTGAGGTGTGAATGGGGGTTAAACCTCCTAGGAAGTGTTCTCAAGACTGCTTTGTAGGTGGCTGACCTACCCCTCTCTGTTCAGCAATGGTTGTTCTAGTTGGACATAAATTGCCTCCTTCACACCTCTTCTAAACTGTCTTCTCTGTCCAAAATATGAACATTTGTATCTTCAAAGAAGATACCATTGTCATTTAAATGCAGATATACGGCTGAGTCCTGTCCAGATGAGCTGGCTCTTCTGTGTTGTGTTATGCTCCTGTGGAGAGATTATTTGGTCTCTCCTATGTATAGATCTGATCACTCCTCACTGTATTGTACAGCATACACAATGTTGCTCAGTTTGTGTTTCAGGGTTTTGTCCTTGGGATTAACCAGTGTTTGCCCGAGGGTCTTGCTGGGTCTGAAGTGTACTGGGACTTTATGCTTTTAGAAGATTCTTCTAAGTTTTCTCAGACAGTCCTGCCACATATTGGACAACAATGTTGTTCCGCCTGTTGTTCTGTTACTCACTGGTTGTCTGAGGTTCTTCTCCTTGTCTCTTGGCTGCCTTGACCATGGCTCATTTGGAGTAGCCACATGTTTTAAGTGTCCCACTGATGTGTATGTGATCCTTTTCTTTTCCCCCTGTCTTGGAGGGACTGTTCTGTGCCCAGTGGTGTAAGGTCCTGATAACCTCAAGCTTGTTGTTCCAGAGGATGATGGAATCAAAAAGCAGGTACTGGTCTGTGGGTGTGGGTTTCCAGTAAACCTTGATGCCGAGGCTTCCATCATCCTCAATGAGCACAGCACAGTCCAGGAATGTTAGAATATTTTCCTTGATGTGCTGACTGGTGAACTTGATGTGTCTATTCAGAAGATGGTAACTACAATATTGAAATGACATACAGTAAGTATTCAGACCCTTTTCTCAGTACTTAGTTGAAGCACCTTTGGCAGTGATTACAGCCTCCAGTCTTGTTGTTTATGATGCCACAAGGTTTCCACACCTGGATTTGGGGATTTTCTGCTTCACTTTATTCTCTGCAGATCCTCTCAAGTTCTGTCAGGTTAGATGGGAACCATCTGTGGACAGCCATTTTCAGGTCTCTCTAAAGATGTTTGATTGGTCTCAAGTCAGGGCTCTGGCTGGGCCACTCAAAAACATTCACAGAGTTGTCCCTAAGCCACTCCTGTGTTGTCTTGGCTATGTGCTTGTGTCATTGTCTTGTTGGAAGGTGAGCCTTCGGGCCAGTCTGAGGTCCTGATTGTTCTGGATCAGGTTTTTATTAAGAATACTTTGCTCCTTTCAGCTTTCTCTCAACCCTGACCAGTCTCCCTGTCTCTCAGTCTCTACAGCAGGATGCTGCCACCACCATGCTTCACTGTAGGGACGTATTGCGTAGGTGATGAGTAGTGCCTGGTTTCCTCCAAAAAGTTGGTTTCATCCAACCTTGGTTTCATCAAACCAGAGAATCTTGTTTCTTCCAGTCTGAGATCCTATAGGAGTTTTTTTTTTTGCAAACTCCAGTCTGGCTTTCACAGTGGTGCTTGAAAATTTGTGAATTTTCTATATTTCTGCATAAATATGATCTAAAACATCATCAGATTTTCACACAAGTCCTAAAAGTAGATAAAGAGAACCCAGTTAAACAAATGAGACAAATATATTATACTTGGTCATTTATTTATTGAGGAAAATGAATCAATATTACATATGAGTGAGTTGCAAAAGTATGTGAACCTCTAAGATTAGCAGTTAATTTGAAGGTGAAATTAGAGTCAGGTGTGAGTGGGCACCCAGTCTGCTCTTCACAACATATGTTTGTGGAAGTGTATCATGGCATGAACAAAGGAGATTTCTGAGGACCTCTGAAAAAGAGTTGTTGATGCTCATCAGGCTGGAAAAGGTTACAAAACCATCTCTAAAGAGTTTGGACTCCACCAATCCACAGTCAGACAGATTGTGTACAAATGGAGGAAACTGAAGACCATTGTTACCCTCCCCAGGAGTGGTCGACCAACAAAGATCACTCCAAGAGCAAGGCGTGTAATAGTTGGCAAGGTCACAGACCCCAGGGTAACTTCTAAGTAACTGAAGGCCTCTCTCACATTGGCTAATGTTAAAGCCACTGCTCTCCAAAAAGAACATTACTGCTCATCTGCAGTTTGCTAAAGAATCACGTGGACAAGCCAGAAGGCCATTGGAAGAATGTTTGTGGATAGATGAGACCAAATAAACTGTTTGGTTTAAAAGAAAAGCGTTATGTTTTTTTAGAAAGGAAAACACTGCATTCCAGCATAAGAACCTTATCCCATCTGTGAAACATGGAGGTGGTAGTATCATGGTTTGGGCCTGTTTTTGCTGCATCTGGGCCAGGGACGGCTTGCCATCATTTATGGAACATGATTTCTGAATTATATCAGAGATTTCTAAAGGAAAAAATGTCAGGACATCTGCCATGAACTGAATCTCAAGAGAAGGTGGGTCATGCAGCAAGACAACGACCCTAAGCCACAAGTCGTTCTACCAAAGAATGGTTAAAGAAGAATACAGTTCGTGTTTTGGAATGGCCAAGTCAAAGACCTGACCTTAATCCAATGGAAATGTTGTGGAAGGACCTGAAGTGAGCAGTTAATGTGAGGAAACCCACCAACATCCCAGAGCTGAAGCTGTTCTGTATGGAGGAATGGGCTAAAATTCCTCCAAGCCGGTGTGCAGGACTGATCAACAGTTACAGGAAATGTTTAGTTGCAGTTATTGCTGCACAGGGGGTCACACCAGATACTGAAAGCAAAGGTTCATATACTTTTGCCACTCACTAATATGTAATATTGGATCATTTTCCTCAATAAATAGATGACCATGTATAATATTTTTGTGTCATTTGTTTAACTGGGTTCTCTTTATCTACTTTTAGGACTTGTGTGAAAATCTGATGATGTTTTAGGCCATATTTATGCAGAAATATAGAAAATTCTAAAAGGTTCACAAACTTTCAAGCACCACTGTGTGTGTCTTTATGGCCAATCTGCCATAAAGCCCAGATTTGTGGAATGCTGCAGTGATGGCTTACCTCCTGGAAGTTTTTCCCATCTGCACACAGGGTCTTTGGGGCTCAGCCAGTGTGACCATTGGGTTTTTCAACTGAATTTACCACAGGTGGACTCCAACCAAGGTGTATAAGAGAGAGAGAGGTATACTATATGGACATCTATTGGGACACCTACAGTATACATTACATCTACAGGAGATTTTATGATATCTCCTTATAAATCCATAAACATTAATATGGAGTTGTTCTCCCTCTTTGCAGCTATAACAGCTTACACTCTTTTGGGAAGGCTTTCTACATGATTTTGGACTGTGGGATTTTTTGCCCAGTCATCCAGAAGAGCGTTTGTGAGATCAGACAAAGATGTTGGACGAGATTAAGATTTCCCTTCACTGGAACTAAGAGGTCTGGGCCAGCCCCTGAAAAACAACCTCAGAGCATTATGTATACTCCACTAAACTTTACAGTACAGTCACAGTGAAATTTATTAAACATTTCAGTCTGGCTTCAGGCCCCATCCTAGTACTGAAACAGCATTAATTAGGGTACTAAATGACTTGTTAATGTCCTCAGATAAGGGATGTGTTTCTTTTTTTGTTCTGTTAGATTTAAGTGCAGCATTTGACACTATAGATCATGATGTTTTACTGAACAGACTAGAAAATACTGTAGGTATTAAGGGATCAGCACTTTCTTGGTTTAAATCCTGCTTAACTGACCAGTACCAGTTTGTTCATATAAATAATCTAAGGTCTAAGCCCTCAAAAGTGAAGTATGGTGTGCCTTAGGGGTCAGTACTTGGCTGCTTTTTATTCTCTCTGTCATGCTGCCACTAGGCTCAGTTATTCGTAAACATGGCATTAGTTTCCACTGCTAGGCAGATGATACACGCTGTACATATCGGCCAAACCTAATGGCAGTCTTACAATCAACAAAATTGAGGACTTGTGGTAGGTTGGCTAAAGGAAATAAAAGATTGGATATTATTTATTTTTCGCTTACTTAACTCAGATAAAAACTGAGGTTCTATTATTGGGACCTAAGGCTGTGAGAGACAGGTTGGCTACATCTATCCTAAATCTAGATGGCTGTCCAATATTACCCAGTCCGTCTGTAAAAAACTTAGGGGTCACATTTGATTCAGATCTCTCCTTGGATGCGTACATTAGCAGCATCACTCGAATTGCTTTCTTTCAATTACGTAATATCGCTAAACTTAGAAATATCCTCTCTTTAAATGATGCAGAGAAACTGGTTCATGCGTTATAACCTCAAGGTTGGATTACTGTAAACGCTTACTTACTGGGGATGCTCTAGTAAATCTATAAATAAACTTCAATTAGTTCAGAATGCAGCTGCCCGAGTGCTTAACTTGAACTAGAAAATTTTGGTCCCATATCACTCCTGTTCTATTCATCACTGCACTGGTTTACCAGTCAAATTCCGCATTGATTACAAAATGCTTCTTATAACTTATAAAGCTCTACATGGCCTGGCCCCACATTATCTGAGTGAACTCTTAGAGTTTTTACAATCCAACTCGTCTACTTCGTTCGCAGGGTACAGGACTTCTTTTAGTTCCTAGAATTAAAAAAGTCACAGCAAGGGGAAAGGCTTTCTCATAATGGCCCCCCAACCCCAACTATGAAATAAACTTCCCACTTTAGTTCGAGACTCAGACACTCTACAAATTTTTAAGTCTAGGCTAAAGACATACCTATTTACACAGGCTTTTGACTAGATTTAGACCAGGATGCATGGCTTGGGTCAGTGGGGCTGGAGTCCCTGGAGTCATGTCTGGCCTGCCTGCCTTGTCCGTTAGCCGGGAGTGTCGAGTGGGCGGTTCTGGCTGAACTGGGCTTCGGTCCTCGTGATCTTGACCTCTTGCATCCTTGCCTTAGAATAAGGGCAGAGCTGTGGGTTCATAGTCAAAGAGTCTTATGGTCATCAGAGGACGTTGGGTTTGCTGTCTTCTGCCTCCCGTCGGGTTGCCCAATGTCTCATGTGATCCCTCTTGGCTGTGTTTCCCTACCAGTTCTCCTCTTTCTAGCTATGCTGCTATAGCTAATGCTGCCGGGGTCTCATGCTACACTTGACATCAGTGATTGACACGGCATCAGTGATTGTTAATAGACACTGTGCTCTTAATCAATAACTAATTTACATTTTCTGTTTTCTCTCTGAGCTGTGTGTTCCGGCAGTTCCAGCTCCACACATGATGTTCATCTGCTGTAGCTCCACTCAAGCTGCTTCCGTCATCAGCTCCAGCCCCATCATACATGGGCCACTTAATGCCGATGTGCATACTTCACATTTTATTCGAACTTTTAACTCCATGACTTTAGTTTCGCACTTAGATTTGGATCATCTACACCACCCAAGGAGGTTGGGTCCCTTTTTGAGTCTTGGTCCCTCCCAAGGTTTCTTCCTATAACACTTAGGGAGTTTTTCCTTTCCACTGTCGCCCTAGGCTTGCTCAATTTGGGATTGGACGTAGTTATTAGGAGATAATCTAAACTTGTAAAGTTGCTTTGAGACAATGCTCAATTGTAAAAAGTGCTATATAAATAGATCTGACTTGACTTGACTTGACATTCAGGTAACATTCCACCAGATGGTGAAGCATGACTCGTCTCTCCACAGGACACTTTTCCACCGGTCCAGAGTCCAGTGGCAGCATGCTTTACACCCCTCCATACGACACTTGGCATTCTGCCTAGATATGGAAACCCACGCCATGAAGCTCCGGGTGTACCGTTTTTGTGCTGATGTTTATGCCAGAGGAGGTTTGGAATTCTGCAGTTACTGAATAAGCAGAACCTTGGTGACTTTTTTGCACTATGCACCTCAGCGCTCGGTGACCCTGCTCTGTAACTTTACGTAGTCTGTTACTTCGTGGCTGAGTTATTGTGGTTCCTAAACACTTCCACTTTTCACTAATACCACTCACTGTTGATTGTGGAATAGCTACACGGAAGAAAATTTCATGAACTGACTTGTTGCAGGGATCCTATTACAGTACTTCGTTCAAATTCAGTGAGCTCTTTAGAATGATCTACTCTTTCACAAATGTTAGTAAAGGCAGACCGCATGGCTATAGGCGCTTGATTTTATACACCTGTGGCAGTGGGACTGAATGAAACACCTGATTCAATGATTAAGAGGTGTGTCTCTATACTTTTGTCCATGTGATGTATTTACATCCAATAATGAATGTTACTAAATAACTAATATAATATAATCTGCAGTAAAATTTCTAAACAAGGAAACAGGCTTTGTCTTAAAAGAAAGTGATGTCAGCCAGTAATTATTTTATAAACATCACAAATCACAGTTTTTTCTGTAACGTGTTTCTTGATATATGTGATTCTATATTGTATTTGATTGGACCTTCATTTATTGGAAGTGCTTTTGGACAGATGTGAAGACAAATGTATCTCCGGATGTATAACTTGGCAAAAAATAATATCTCAGAAACACCTGAACCAGCTTAAACAATTATTTAAAAATCTGTTTTCCCTTTCCCAGAAATAATCCTCTAGTCACATGAAACGACCAGGTGTAAACGTGATCTGTGAGCTTTGTTCTTTCTTGTCTTCCCAAAAAAACAGTCTATCATGATGACTTTTTGAGCTGAGAAATTGGATTTCACCACCGCAATTAAAATTTGAGTCGAAAACCCCTCATCAGCTCCACCGTTCAGGCGGTTCATGGTCCTACATTACAAAAATAAATATGCCTGTTTCTCAGCTCTGCCTTCCCATCGTATGATCCAGGTGTTCTTCATGCCTGTCTGTAGTCCATAAATAATCCTTAGCCGCAAATCAGCTGAAAGCTTCTCTGTGGAAGGCTTACACACAGACTTCCACCTGTCTCTCAGAGGGAATTTTAGTAACAACTACGTTACAATTTTGAAATCCTCTACCCTCTCACGCATGTGTGTGTGTGTGTGTGTGTGTGTGTGTGTGTATGGGGGGAGGGTATGGGGATGGGGGGGGTGCATGGGGAGTGTGATTGTAAAGTCGGCTGCAGGACCGTCCGACACAGCTGTAGGGAATTCGCTGCCACTCAGCCTTAATGAGCAGAGCAAATGTGTCCACTCCAATAAAACTCCTGAAGAGAGAGAGGGAAAGTGAGGAAAAGATTTCTTTTATGTAGAGCTGGTGAGAATTTATACGTAGCTACTTTACATGTGCAAGCTAATAACACACTATTATCAATCAAATACATGTCTTCATAATGCGAGATTATTCAAGAAGCACCGGTAAGAGGGATGGTAACATGGTTTCCTGATGTAATGAAACTGTGAAGTATAGGACCACAGAGACACACAATGACAGCTTTGTGTTTTAGTGCTGAATGGACTATGCTGAGCTGAATAATTAATAAAACATGATTTATGGAAGGGTTCATGCAGCTGGATAATTAGAGATGTCCTGAAGGATTTATTTTGACACGCTCAGTTATTTATACAACCTATTACATTTAGTGGTATCCTTATTAGGGTCAATGACAGTTTAAATGTGGGTCTCATACGTCAAAATTGCAGCATTAACAAGTCCTTATTATTATACATAGGAAATGCATACTAATAGCATTAGTTTCATAGGCTTATAAAAATAGACTATATTAAATGTACTCTTAAACAGGATCACCAATTTCTCCACCTTTACAAGTATTGCATTACAGCTACTTAAATCACATTTGACCTAATGTATGCAGTGTCTACAGTGCATAAGAAAATAGAAAGACTTTTGGATAATATCTAACACTCATATTTAACACATGACGTCAAGCCATCTGACTCTAAACTGAAAAAGTTTCTGACCTCTGAAAATATTTACTGGGAGTTACTCTATAATGCAATATGTTTTCTACTTTTCATTAAAAAAGCATTTTTGTTGGGATGTATAACGTCAAAGTATATGTGTTTAAATAATTAGAATATTTATAAAGCTGGCCTTTTCCACAAAACCAAGCAAAGGTTGCAGATATTAATTCATGTTTTTTTGCTTTCATCTAGTTTTACTCATAAATAATGCTTGACCTGGACTTTTTAGTCTTTTTTCGTGTTTTAAACCTTCTTTTCTTGGTCAGGGTCACAGGGCTCTGGTGCCTTCCCCAGAGAGCACTAAGTGCAGGCACCAGTCCACTGCAGAGCTAACAGTGGTCACTGTTGCAGCACTAGGAGATGATTCCCCAACCTACCTCAAACATGATCAATCATGTACCGTATTTTTCAGACCATAAGGCGCACTTAAAATCCTTTAATTTTCTCAAAAATCGACAGTGCGCCTTTAAATGCGGTGCGTCTAATGTATGAATTAATTCTGGTTGTGCTTTCTGACCTAGAACCGATTGTAGATGGTACACGGCGCTCATAAATCTGTCAAAATGTTTTAGCACAGTGTTGGCAAGTTACGAAGCTTACGGCCACCATAGTCAGGAAACATCGCGAAGTAATACGGTATGTGCTTCAGCATTAGGGTACGTGCATTCATTCATTCATTTTTGAAGCAGATTTCAAACACAACGCTATCAGTCACGCAGTACAACATGGACATAGAGCAGCTGCGAGAGAATTCAACATTAACGAATCAATGGTACGGAAGTGGAGGAAGCAAGAAAACGTCCTGCGCCAGGTAAAGACCAAACTGAGCTTCCGACGGAACTTAAGAGTTTTGTTTCATTTAAGGCATCTTATAACCCGGTGCGCTTTATAGCCCGGAAAATACGGTATGTATCTGACACTCATGTCAGCCTAAAGGCACCGTCAGCATCTTAGACCGCGGCACAACCTGAGTGCCTATTTTAAGTCTTTAAAAGCAAAATTGTCTAAAATGAATTTAAATGAATTTGAAAATGTGTTCACAGAGATAAAATATAAAAGAAGAACACATTTTAAATTAGTCTTTCCTTATAATTATGGAAAATAATGAAATGTGACACACAACTTTGACAAAACCAATGTTGTCAATCTCCCATCACATAAACTGGGAGTTCTCAGTTACTTATAGTCATTATTTAACTTTTTTAATTTTCTGAATACAGTTCCACTATTCAAATATTAAGCCTGTTAGGAAGTTCCTGAATCAAACTTGAATTTGTATGAACAGTCATGTGTTTAGTATTGTTTAACTATATTAGGAGCAGGAATGTATTTGGATGTTTGTTGTGAGTGAATGTAGGCTTGTATATCTGTGTGTTTCCATGTGTTTGTGTTACGTGCTGCAGTGACTGTCCATGGTCTCTGAGGGATTGAAGTGACTGAAGCAGGGATGAGCGATGTGGGACAGTGAGAGACAGGGGACACGGAGGAGTGAGCAAGGCATGAGTGCTTTTGGGGGCCGGCCGAGTGGACGTGACATCTCCAGCTGGCCTGTGACATCACTGCTCTGAGGACAGGAACTGAGGGGGTTATGGGGGGGGGCTAGAGGACGGAGAGGTTGACATCAGAGCACTGTCTGAGTCTCACAGACTTCCAGCTGGATAAATCAGAATGAGAGGACCCCCAACCTTGTGTGTGTGTGTGTGTGTGTGTGTGTGTGTGTGTATGTCTGTCTGTCTGTCTGTCTGTCTGTTGTAGAAGCGAAGCTCTCTAAAGACTTATACTATGTATTATGACAGATTCATTCATTCCTTCATTCAGTAATCTTTAGTATCAGCCTCATATTCATCATATTCTTGGTTACAGAACCTGTCCTCAAATTACAAGGTGCACTGCTGGAATACACCCTGGACAGGCTGTTCAAGTACGCATCTATTTAGGGACTGTGGTAGCCTAGTGGATAAGGTACTGGACTATAGACCAGGGTTCAAATCCCACGTCCGCCAAGCTGCCACTGTTGGGTCCTTGAGCAAGGCCCTTTACCCACAATTGCTTGGACTGTAAGACTGTACCAATTGTAAGTCGCTCTGGATAAGGGCGTCTGCTAAATGCTGTAAATGTAAATGTAAATGTAATGTGACATGTTCTTGGGAGGTGGAAGGAGGGAAGAATAGCTGGTACCCTCATGAAAACCCACACAATAAGGAGAACATGCCAAACTAAAACAATGATATACACTGATTAGAGGATTGCTCGGTATGTGTTATTATTAATTTTTAATATTTTAATCCTTACCATTACTTACTTTATGTTTTACATTTACAACATTTAGCAGACACCTTTACCCAAAGTGATGTAAAGACATAACAGTACTGAAAGTTGGGAATTGAAGGCTACTAGTATACAGTCCAGTACTTTATCCACTGCTGTAGCCACAACTGTTTTTTCTGATTTTTTTTAATACTGCATACAAATTTCCTATTTTCTGGTTGTATTCTAATAAAGAGACATAAATAATTACATATGGTCATTAAACCTTTGCTGAAACAATGGTATATATAATCTAATGATGGCCTAAGACTGCACAGTGCAGTATGTCACAATGTAATGTCTGTTATTGTTTTTGATGGACATATTGGTAACATAAAAAGCAATTGAAAAAAACATGACAGACAATAAAAAATATTACAGAATAACATTTCATAACTGTCAGTTTCCACATAAATTAACTACTAACAACATATTTCAGATATTATATGACAAAGTTGAGTAGTCTGTCTTCTTAATAGTATCTTCGTATGTCGTGAGACGGTTACACCATATGACATTTCTGATGATTCACTTAAAATGTGTGCACATAAAGGAGTTCTTAACCTTTGTGCATCCAGAAACTGTTTACTCCTATAATGGAATACAGTTCCTGTAACAACACTAAGTTAACAGCTATTTTATGTAGAAGCATAAGCTACATAAACTGTGAGGCTGGGATCTGTTAGCTTGTTAAATTTAACTATGGGACTGACTTCTGGAAATGTACGAACTCCACACATATACAAACACAATTAGGATTGTCACCGCAACCCTCACCAACTGCTAGTGAAGTGGTTACTTACAAGCCATTCACTTCTCATTGTATTCTTTGGAAAGAGAAACAATTTGGTCGACCATGTTCTTCTACACTTACATGGACTAGGGTTATAGTGAACAGAATTCCTGAGGATTTGGATATACAGAGAAGGATAGATTCTGTGCTGCTCTAAAAAGTGGCCAGAACAAGGGACATCAGAGGGTTTCAGCCTTCCAGGAAAGACAGCCTTTTGTCTCTGTGGTTTAAATACTGCCTTAGAATACTGTCTACATTTGGAACACCATAATAAACTTATTATTATCTCTTGCTGTAATCTGGTTACTATGCCTCTCTGTCTGCTACTGTGAAGACGATCCCATGCGCAAATCTACATGTTTAATAAAAAAATGAACAATGAACAATACAGAATAGCAGAATATCTACAATATCTACAAATAATCACAAGTGTCATGTTTTCCTATCTTTCCGTAGACATTTGGTTTCCATAAAGGGAAAGAGCACTTACACGCACAGATGATTCTCTTCCCAGTGTGCTGACCTCACAAATGATCTACAATGCACACATGTACGCATGTAATCAATTGGACATGCTGTGAAAACTTCTCTCCCTCGGTGTTACTCTGACACATGTACACATGCATTATGTCATTCCTATGAACACAGACAAACACACACATTCATACTTGGTGTCCTTATGTATTATATTCATGTGATGAATAATTGCTAAACAAATGTAGCCGAAATCAGGACAATGGGGAAGTAATATTACTAGTGAAACCTTGATGATGCCAGAACTCCTGTCGATTGCTAGTGTAAGAGGGGGGCTTTGTGAACTGAGAGAGTCGAGTCAAGTCAAGTCAGATCTATTTATATAGTGCTTTTTACAATGGAGCATTGTCTCAAAGCAACTTTACAAGTTTAGATTATCTCCTAATAACTACGTCCAATCCCAAATTGAGCAAGCCTAGGGCGACAGTGGCAAGTCAAAACTCCCTGAGTGTTATAGAGACAACAAGACGAGACACCTGCTTACCCTCTTAGTATAGTGGTCCACATTATTTGGTTGTTCTCTTCTGTTTACTATGATTGTTTTAGTACAGATTTCGATTATTTTCTCTTTATATATTGTATATTACTTTTTTTAAACTTTCAATGAGTGTTTTTTTTCAGAAAGCCAAAAACGGGACTGTATTTCCTTTATATAACGTCAGTTTATTTATTCATTTACTTAGTTATTTTAGTCTATATACAGGCAGTATAATATAATACAATAGTATCCAATTAAAGTTACAGTTTTGTTATAGTTTTTATTAATTAGAAATATCATAGATTACAAAATAACCACAGAGACCAGAGTTTGGCAGAGTATTTTGTATATATTCTTTTAATTTTTTTTTTATTAATATCTGCCAGAAAGTGAGGAGATATTTATGAAATATAGGTGTACTGCAAATTACTGACCCATCTTTAATCCCACTGAGCCCTTGATGCTACAGCAGTAATAATGAGAACTAAATGTATCTAATTTAATCTCATTCATTCTAATTCAGTTGTGTTATTTATACAGTATTTTTCTGTAATAGTCTGTAATAAAAATATAATCCTATTCCGTGTTTATCATTGGGCAGTCTGATCTAAGATGTATTATTTTGCCGTTATTAACACTATCCCTTATGCTCCATAAATTTTACAACTAGTTTGTCATTTGTTTTTGCCAAGCATTAAGCTCTGAGGGAAAAGCCTGACTGTTCTGGCTAGTGTTTTCCTGCGACAGTTCATTTGTGATCATCTCATCCTCACAGTGAGACCATCATTTATGAACACAAGGGAGAAGCTGTGTACGGTTTGTGTGGAGGGAGGTGGTGTGGGTGGGAACGAGTAGAGAGAGAGAGCGAGCGAGTGGATGGATGGCTAGCCATGGTGAGCCCAGGAGTACAGTGAGTTAAGGGGTGGCTGGAGTGTTCCACATGGCCTGTCTGAATGTGAAACACATGTTAATGTGTGAGTGTAAGAGGGAAGAGCATGTGAGAGGGTATCCATGTCTGCCTGTGTGAGAACGCCCTATACTTCCATCTGCAGGACCAGTTAATTTGTGTGTGTGTGTGTGTGTGTGTGTGTGTGTGTGTGTGTGTCCGCTATCACGCAGTGTACCTCTTCTTTCCTAACTTTCCATCTCGCCATCTTCTCCCACACCCATTTTGATCCCCATCTGGCTGCTTGTAATGCAAATCAAACTCAGCACCTCATCTATAGGAGGCTCTGCCACATGTGGCCTTGAAGGTGATGGTTAGCACATTTGCCATTTGTGCTCTATGTGTGAAAGTCCATACGAGACATTTTTCACAGCATATAGTCATTTTTAGGACTGCTTTAGCTTTTTTGTCCACCAGTCCAGTATCCAGAATGATGCTTTTCAGGTTATGAGATTTTTGGTACCTGCACAAGATTGATGCACATAAGGCTTAATTGTTCAAAACCAAGCTATACCCATTTACATTTACAGCATTTAGCAGACGTCCTTATCCAGAGCGACTGGATACAATTGGTACAGTCTTACAATCCAAGCAATTGTGGGTTAAGGGTCTTGCTCAAGGACCCAACAGTGGCAGCTTGGCAGATGCGGGATTTGAACCCGGGACCTTCTGGTCCAGAGTCCAGTACCTTAACTGCTAGGCTACCACAGTCCCCAGATGCCACCCAGATGCCACTCTTAGATTCTTGAGCAAGACATGTGACTTCAACTGCTCAGCTCAGTTGTAAGGAGCTCTGGAGATGTAATGGTAAGCACAATATGTAGCATCGTCCAAATATTGTGGCAGCCAAAAGTCTGAGACCACTACTGAAAATGCTTGGTTGGATCTTTGTGGAGAAGAACTTATATATTGCAGAAGGACAATGACTCAAATCACATATCAAAGCTCTGTAACAACTACTTGAAGACCAAAGGAGATCAAGGAGTGCTGACTGTCGTGAACTTTCCTCCACAGTCATCTGACACAAACCCTACTGAGCTTTTATGGGGGCAGTTGAAGACAGAGAAAGCCAAGCATTCAGAAACATCACAAGATGTTCTTCGGAAAATTTTGAAATCATGCTGGGATAACATCAGATTATCAGATTTTGCACAAACTTGTGGAGCCCTTGCTGGTTCAAGTGTCATTACACTGTAATTACAGCAAAAGGGAGGTCATGCCAAATACTAATACATTCTGAAATGTAGCATTATTTTTTCCAAAAATTTAACTTTCTGTTTAAATTGGCAAATTGGTGACTATATGTTTTAATGACAAACACTATTATATCCTGAAAAAAGAGCAAAATAAAAGCATTTTCACTATAGATTTACTGTAACTTAATTCAAGTTTTGATTATGTGGGTGCTAACTAAAGTTTTTAGTGTAATGTAATGCCCTTCCAATGCTTTTATAACTTTTTTAAATTAATAATTGAGTGAAATAAAGAAGTAGAGTACATTCAAGTTCAAGAGTACTGTCACTGATTAAATAATAAGATTTTAACAACAAGACTTTCTTCAGTCCTGTTGCTGCAGCCAATATCAGCTGCTTATCTGAATAGCCAATTAAAAATAGAAGAATGTTAATCCAAGGCCTTTTTTCTTTTTGAACTTAACAGTGGTGTGATGTGTCTCTGTTTGGTGAAAATTCAATTAGAACTAGAACTCCGAGATATTGTTCATGTTTGAGAGAATTCCTGCCACTGACTGTGCATTGAATGTCAACATAGAGAGAGAATATGTACAGAATATAGGATGATTATATGTGATGTGCCTGTGTTGTGTATATGCCCTTTATAAGTCTGTTCTGGTGCGTGTCTCTTTTTGTATGTGTGTGTGTGTCTTGTTCAGTGCAGTTTCAGATGGCAGGAGGGTGGGAGAAGTGTGTGGCTGCATTAATATGGCCTGCAGTTCTCGTTAGCTCTAATCAGGGGCTTCCTGTAACGAGAGGAGCCAGGGTTCACCTTCCCAAGAGTGAACACGCCGCAGCATTCCCTCACCCACGTTTGTGCCTGGCCTCCCTCTCCTCCGCCTCTTCCCTGTTTCTCGTAAAAAATCCCACTGTCCCACAGCCCTCGCCCATGACTGGCTCTCTCCCCTTTCACACTTCCTCCCGAGCTTGCCCTCTTCTCCTCAGAGCCTTGAGTAGCCTAACGTCCTTTTCCCCTCACTTCTTATGGGCCCTTTCACTGCTTCCTTTTGCTGCTGGCACAGGCTGCCATGAAATAGGTTGGAAAATGTAGACTTGGTACAAGAATCATTTCCATTTTCTTCCGGGCCTCTGGGACGCCTCAGATAGGCCATGCGGCAGCAGCCAGAGCAGCTACAGCGCACAATCTGTCCCTGCGTGACCTTCGACAGAGGTTGTGAACTACAGTCAGAGCTGAAAGAGAGCAAGAAAGAAAGACCTGCAGCTCTTGGCAAAACAAAAGGGCAATTCTGGGCCCTGCTGGCACCACACAGAGTTAGAATGCACAGGCAGAAAAGTGAACATCCTGCAAATAGTCTACAGTGAGACGCACCCACAAAGTGCCATTCAAATTGTCGTGCTGAAACACATAGACATTTCATCATTGGGAGGATCCTTTTTTATTTTATTCTTTTAGTTCAGTTTATTCCCAATGCAGTGTAAGCATAGTCATGAGCATCCGAGGTTGAAATGTTCATAATATATAAAACGTTTATAAATTTGAAATAATGTCCTGTAGGAAGACTAGAAATACAGGCTCTGAAACTAGATGAAATATAATAGGAAGTAAGCATGAACTCATTTCTACGTTTTTATTTTATTGTGTTTTCCCTAGTTAAAAAAAATCTGAGAAAAAAAACAATTGATCAGTAGCTGTTTAGCAGTCTCACTATCTTATAGTCACTAACGGTGAATCTTAACTGCTAAGTGAGAGCTGCCTTAACACCAGTGTGGATGGACAGCAGTGGCTCACAATTGTGTACTGAAGACACTGAGGGAAACGTGGACAGAAACTGAGGGTTTAAAACAATAAGCGCTAGATTGAATTTTGGCAAATTGAGAAGCATGTTGTTCCAACCTACTCCTCTGCTTGTCTGTATTTTTCTTTCCCATTCTCTTTCTCTCTTTCTCTTCCTCTGGCTGGCTTTTAGGGAGCCCTTGGGTTAGATTGATTAATGCATTTAAGATGTGGAAATATGATATTGGAATTGTTGCCTTTACCATTCTCTCCTGTTTCCCCTTTTTCTCCTGCTCTCTCTCTCTCTCTCTTGCTCTCGCTCTCTCGCTCTCTGTCCACTGTCTCCTTGACTTTCTCACACAGTCCTACTCCTTAATGCACCTTAATAGTGTGCAGTGCGACACTTTGATAGATTGACTGAGAGAGACCAGGGAGATTCAGTTTAACATTCGATGCTCTTTTGGCTCTTCAAGTTCTGTGTGTCAAATACCTTTTTTCTCAAGAATTCGTCCCTTTTTTTTTTTACAGTGCCCTGGGCTTTGCAATGGATAGCTTCCCCCACCCTCTTGCTCCGAGCGGCCACCCCCACCCCCAGTGCTGAACCCCAGCCAGCCCCAGCTGCCTGGCCAGATGTGGGAGAGAAGGAGAGGCAGAATCCTACAGGGGCCAAAGGCCTGAAACAGAGACGGGCTGTGGAGAAAGGGAAGGTGAGAGAATAGGAGGAGAAAGGACAAAGTTGGAAAGAAAGCTTGAGATGGACAATTATCAAAAAGATGTCTGAATCTGAGCCAGCAAATTTATCTGAAAAGTAGACGAGCAGGGAAACCAAGTACGTTTCCTTGCGGTCTGATATATGCACTAGGTTTTTTAATGGTAGACTCTGTTCTGTTCTGTGAGTGGCATTAATGCTGTGAACTGATGGATAAGCCATTGCTGTTGCAACCGTACACTCCTTGCCATCCATGTGGCTTGAGCAGGTCCTCCCAAGGTAGCAAGATTTATGGGCAGTGTGCAAGCCTTCTCGCAACATACTCCAGGGGGCTCTCTGATTAGCATTGGAGGAGCAAGCAAACACTTACTCACGCACTCTTGCACGCTCACAAGCATTTGGTTCTAATTACACACATGGGGAGTCAAGGGCCCAGTGTCATCTAAAACATGGAGGTAGATTTACACTCGTCCTCTGGTGTCATGCACTCAGGTTGGTCCTGGCCTGATAATTGTCATACATTACTCAAGCCTATTTATCATGTTAGAGCAATAGCTCACAACAGCCTACTTACAGGTGTCTGTAGACCTTCAGACCTTGGCCATAATGGTGCCAGTAATTCAGAAACCTGACCTTTTGGTGTCAGTAATCTTGAAACGCACAGTTGATCAGTCTGTAGAGTACTGGTTTCCAATGGTGAGCCTCTCTGGTTCTTTGCCTACCTCTGACAAAGGCAGATCTGTTGGTTACTTGTGCCAGGTTTGAAGGTCTGGAGGTCTAACAACACCTGTAAGTTTGGGATTGTGCTCTATACAGTATCCAGTCTATAGTTTGTGTTTCCTCCTGGATTCCCTCCATTGTTACCAGCGGCAGGTGACTAAACCTCAGTGTGGGGCGCTCCTAGAGCAAGGCTCTATTTTATAGCTTGAACCTGTTTTATTGTGACCCTCAGCTTGGTTTGGCTGTAAAAAAATTAAAGTGTGGCATTTGGACGTGAGTTCAGTTAGTAAAACGTGCTCCAAAGGAACTCTGAACCTCCCTGGGTTTAACACCACTGTTAATAAGCGAAGCCCATAAACACAGCAGCGGACTCAGAGGCCGTAGCTCTGTACTGTTCACATGTTTGCATTTCATAGAGAGAAAGCAAGTAAGAGACAAAGCAAAGACAGTAAGCGAGAGAGAGAACATACATACATACTTTTTCAACAGTTTAGACCACTATATCATTGTGGTACATTCCTTCAGATGGACCTGGTCCTGCTCAAATCCTTCTATAATGAGGCAAATCACATGATGTTTAGCTGACAGCTGAGCTTTACATCAAGCCCCAGCCATGGACAGCGGTGTAATGAAACTACTTATTCTCAAATGCAAGCCAAGTCTCAAGTCAAAAGCTGTAAAGTTCAAATAATCCTGGACCCATCAAGTACAAAGTACCTATGATATTACTCAGGTCATGTCCTTTAATGGTAATGTTCTTGCATCATTTACACAGGCTTAAAAGTCATTTCCCAAGATTTACACATTCACATGTCTGCTACAATGTATTGTTGGATGTACTTGTAACAGGCAATTTAACAGGTTCATAACATTACAATTTCCCATGTATGTATTAGAAGGATTCATGCATGAGCGAAAGCCAAAAGTCAACTTACTTATTAGCAAAATGGAAAGACAACGTGCAGAAAATCTCAACAAAGTAAGAGCATCCTTTTTTTTTTTACCCCTACTTCACCTAGTCAGGATCACAGGGGGCCTAAACTGGACTTCACTGGGTACTGGCAGAAGTACACTCTGGGCATCCATCTCCTGGTTTAATACCGCAAGCCCCATCTGGGATTTAAACACATCCCTTCAAGAACTTCCATTTCCAGCCAGAGCTACCATATCTGGCTCAACAAAATAGTTTAATATATTGCTGGCTATAATACCAAAGTCTGAATACAATGGAATTGAAGATCTCTATCTCATATAATTCACATGAAACCCTAATACAAAACCTAAAAACTGTACCTATAGTCCAGAATTGTACTGTATGTGTGTGGTTATAACCTCTAACCTGTGTGGTACAAACAAAAGACTCTATGTTACGACACGTATCACACGCCGTACCGCCGGGAAACATGGGGACACAGCACCAGGGCCCTGATGGACAAACCAGACACACAACAACACCAAGCACAAGACTACAGAGGAAAATTCTGATAGGCGGTACTGAGCAGCAGAATAGACGCTTCACCTTTATTGTTATGGCTGACTGTAGGCTGGCTTCCTTACACCTTCCGTTCAGGCTCAGACACAGATGGCCTGGGCTGGAACAAGTGCGCCTGCTGAGAATGCATCCAAACACAGCAGAAGGAAGGTTGATGTGCATGTCCTCGTGGCAGGTTGGGGCAGGCTAATTTGGGCCAGCAGGCAGGGTGACCCCTGACCTGCATGCAGCTTATTGGTGTCGGTGCTAAGCATGTGCACAGCAGCACCTGTAGCACTGAAGACTCCAGAGAGACAAGTCTCTGCAGAAGGCGTGGCTTTGATGGAGTAAAGAAAGGATGCTTGTGAGGACAATATATTTGTGTGTATGCATGTGTGTATGTGAGGAACCGTGGGGGTGTTGCTGTCTGACAGGAAGTACGGGTCAGCTGTATACGTGTGTGTGGCTGGGCCTGGGCCAGCAGGTCAGGGCTGGGCTGCCCGCAGGAAATGGCCAAGACATTCCGGCCCTGCGAAGGCGGACTTAACCCCTACGCTGCCAGGCAGCAAACACAAACATACAATAAACACACACAAACATACACACACACACGTACGTCTGGATTGTTGCAGGTCCTTAGATCCTGACAAAAGAACTAAAAATAGTTTTTGCCTGGATGGAGTAAAACAGGTTTATCCATTTATCAAGCTAAGCTCATTCTCTTTTCAGGATCATACGATCAATAACCACATACACTCTGATATTTTCTTGTAGCAACATAAAACATACAGTATTGTTATGTAAAACTTTAGGCAGCCTTGTATTGCGTGTTTTGTTGATTTTCTAAATAAAAAGACATTAACACAGCATAAACTTAAATTTGACACATTTCTTTCAATTTGATGAGCATTAGACCCCACAAATTTGATGCATTGACTAGTTCAAACCGGTTTAAATTGTATGCATTAAAACATACAGAATGTTATCAGATTATTATATGTAATATTTTCATTTAGTAATTTAACAAAACCAGTGGTTTCAAACCAGTCTGTATTTTTAGAACCATTTTCTGGCTTAGTTTAAAAGTATGCTGTCATTCTACACTCGATGTATAATTTATATGTGTAACTTGTCCTTTCCAGATATATAAAAAAAGTATTATTAAGTATTAATATAGTCAGTGTCAGTCTGATTTCACTGGGAAACCATAAAACCTTGGGGAATGCAAAAAGAATCAGGATCAATTTTTCTACGTGGTCTTAGTGTTATAAAGTTAACTGTAAAAATAAAAATATATACATATAACTTTGTGCAGGTAAACAAACTTGTAGTAGTATCGAAATAAATATAGTAAATATCTAGTCAAGTTTATCTAGTATGTATAAATTCCCACACTTATAATTTCTCAAATCACATGAATAGGTGAATGGATGAATAGATGCACTTGAATATAATAGGTGCTCCGTTTCTAAATTTATCCCCACTCCTAGCCCTAGACCTTGACTCCTTTCCTCCACAGACATAATTTACCTCCCACACTGGAAAAATTGTTGAGCAACACACCCCCTACAAACCCACCCTGAAACGATCTGTCCTGCCTTCTTCAGCTGAAATTCTGGTTCTCTGGAGTGCACCCACCAAAACGGGGGGAGTGTGGCTCCTGTCTTTCCATGGGGACACTCTGGGGAGCACAGTGGCAGGAAGAGCCTCTTAGAGAAAAGGAATGCTGATGGTGAAGTGGGCTCATGGAGAGGCATGATGCCGTAATGGAGCACTTAAGCCAGACTGGGGTTCTGGTAGCCAGGATGTGGAGCTCTGTGGCAGGGCACGTTTACATTCCTACGCACGAGCATTCTTGGCTTAGTGTACTTTTATAAATAGGTGAGGGATGAGTCATGAGCTGACCACTAGTTCTGAGTCCCCCTGCACCTTTTGGAGTGTCCCTGTGGGACAGGCGGCTCTTCAGCTTCCTGGTGCCACATACAGGACTTTGCAGCACAGATAGTGGGGTGAACGTGCGCACAGGTCTTCCTGTTTTGGGATGCTGCCATAACCTTGAGCAAATTCATTTTCCTGCAACGGCCTGCAAAACAGACAGCTGTTATCTATCTGCTCTGTATGTGGATCCCTGAGCAAGATGTGCATCCCTTAGAAATGACATTGTTTTAGCTCCAGCTCTCACGTTTTGTATTAGATCTAAATATGTATTTCATTGATAGTTTTGCCACATTTTCATGTTTCACTGAAAATGTGTTTATGGTGGAGTTCTGAGGGCGGTTGTTGGGGAAGATGTTAAATTAAATTTTTGTAGAACCTCAATCTAGAGTCTTTATAAATTAAGCTCCAAATCTGTGTTCAATTTCAATTTCAGTTCAATTAATTTATATAGCATTTTTTACAATCCACATTTTCACAAAGCAGCTTTATGAAATGCCAAGTCTAGACTCCAGATGATCAGATAGAGATGGCGAGGAAAAACTCCAAGACCCAAGAAACATTTAGAGGAGCCAGCCTTAAATGAGGAACCCTCCTCTGGGTGAGAGCGGACGACTAGATTAAATCAAGTCAAGTCAAATTTATTTATATAATGCTGGTTTTTGTTTTTTTTTTTTACAACAGTGCATCGTCTCAAAGCAGCTTTACATCTAGGCCCTCAGCCCTAACTGAATAATCCTAGGGTGACAGTGGCCAGGAAAAACTCCCTAAATGTTATAGGGAATAGGGAACTCGAAAAGGGACGCAACCTCCTTGGGCGGCCTGGATCCTGTGTGTAAGAATTCAATTAATTTATATAATTAGTAAGTTTATAATAACAGTTTGAATAAACAGAAGCTAAATATAACAATTAAAAAAGAGAGCATATGTAAAGAAATTATAATAAATAAAATAAAAGTATTAATCTGTAGACTATGATAAATTAAAGATAATACAATATGATGAAGAGTAAAATAAAATGGAGAATATAAAACTATAGAATAACAGACAATAGTATATATAATAAATAAATCTAATTATGTAGATATGAGTGAGTATGGGCATTATTTAGTCCAGTAAACAGTCACTGTAAGTTTTTGTGTCTTCAGCCAGTAGAGTTTGGTGGCATGGCATGCTCAGTCAACTACAGGAGGGGATTAAGTTCTCGACAGTTCTTGTCTAGGCAAATATTAAGAAAACTGAGCAGTGGTTGAGAATACAGCAGTACATATTCAGTGTAGCATGCTGTTAATAAGAGTCTTAGTAAGAGCATAAAACAGGTTTAGTTAAACTGTAACAGACTCTGATGCAGATCTTGAGGAACTGGAAGCGTCTGGGTGTCCAGGCAAGACGTTCTACCGCAGCAGGTAGTACAGATGACGTAGGGTACTGAATCCTGATTATGCACATATGTCCAGTCAGGTGGGTCCAGAGATACGAACAACAGCAGGTGATACTCCATATTTACTGTGTTGCTCTAATGTTGTAAAGTTGTATTAAACTTCACAAGAATAGCTGTAGTAAGACATTCAACGCTCAGAGTGCCATGGCTGTAGTTTTGAATTTGAATGTGACACTCATGTATTTTATATGTATACAGACTTAAATAATCCATCGACAGGATTTATGATGATGTACAGGGAACTGTTTGGAAATTTCTGTTAGTGGTAATCCTAAATAGTCTAGATATGTGATAAATAGAGATTAGGTTAAAATGCTGGAGTATTCATTTAATGAAGATGCATCTACACAACTGTAAGTCTTCAAACAATACTGCCAAAATAGTGTCATGATTGTGTCTGTGTGTCTGACTGTCTGTGTATGTGTGTGTGTGTGTGTGTGACCATGTCCATCGTGGTATTGGCATTGTTCCAGGCCCTGAGCATAGCCAGCATGGGGTCTGTGTGTGTTTCACATCCCTCTTTAGTCAAACACAAACACACATGTCCGGCCAATCTAATCCACAATATCTGTGCTTGTTAGTGCCAAACACAAACTGCACTCTTTCTCCAGCCCTTCACCAGCTCGTCCTCATTTCCTCCTGTAACGTTCCTTTCTTTTCTCTGTTTGCTCTTCATCCTTCTCTTCACCTTCTTCATGGTCATGGCACTGAGCACCTCGTTGGCTTTGCTTTTGTCATCTTTCTCCACTTCCTGTGTCTTGCTCCCTGTGCCCCTTACGCCCACTCCTCTTTCCTCCCCCTATTTCTCACAGCTTCTCTCGCATTCTCTGGCTCCCTCACTCTTCCCTCTCTCTCCTCGGGACGTGACTTAAAGCACAGACATTGGGGTCTTTGCCAGTATACTGGGGCAGAGAGGATAAAGATACATATGCGCACACACATACATACACACGCAGATGGGTACACACCCTAAGAAGTTAATGGTGTTCACACCAGTTGCTAGAGTTGTAGTTGTGTATTATATACACGTGTTGTCGAACATCATATGATTACCAAGTACATTTAACTGTACAGTTTCCTAACAAGTGTGGAGACCTGGTTCATCCATTTAATTGCCTTTATTTAGAACATAAAGAAAAATAACACTTTTCCCCTCCTCAGACACATCGCACTGCATTCATTACCCTCGTAGTATCTCTCACGCTTTGTCTTCACACCTTCTCTCCACCCTTCTTGTCTCTCTCTCATCGTTGTTCTTTCACATGAACCAAGAGAAAGAATGCAACATCCTGTGTCATTACTGATTCTGTGTGAAATGTTTTGAGGAACTTTAGGTGTGTTTCAAAAAGGCAGGCCATGCCAACATGTTAGTTCTTAGAGTGGCACCTTTCTGCAGACCTTGAAGTGTCAGCATTTGTCTCAGATTCAACCTTCACAGAACGGTTGTCCTACCTATGTGGAATTTTTGTAAATCTGCATTAAACGTGTAATTACTAAGTCTGGCGTAATGTCAGAGGTGGCATGAAACTACAGGAAAGTGAAATGTTTCCACCATGCTTTTGTTCTCGTGCAATTTGCAAATCTGATCAAGACAAACATGCATCTTATATACACAATACACTCACTGGCCACTTACTTTATAAGGAACTGGTCAGTCATGCAGTAATTAAGCTGATATCCAGTCGCATCCATATTTAGTCACATCTTTGAACTGACAGAGATGAAGGACTGTATGTGTTTAATAACGTGGTCTTTAAAAACCCAGTAATATTGCTACATCACAACACAACAATCATGTCATTACCATGTCAGTGTCAGTGCTGTGACGAGTGGTCCATCACCCAAAACTTGTGGTCAGCGGATGTCACGTGGTGGACCCCTTTTAACTGATGGACAGGCTAGATAGAGGAGGGCTGACAAATGTAGCAAATGAGCTCCAGTTGGTCATTGAAATTGCACAGTTTACACATGGTTGTTACGTATTTAGGTGTACCTGATAAAAAATGCCACTCCATTTAAGTACAAAACAGGTGTATCCTGCAAAAGTGAAAACTGTTTGCACTTCTAGTAGCATAGCCCTAAGCAGCTAAGCTTATATAATTAACAATGACTGAAATTGGCGACACGGTGGCTCAGTGGGTAGCACTGCCGCCTCACAGCGAGAAAGTCCTTTGTTCAGTCCCAGGTGGAGCGAACTGGGTCCTTTCTGTGTGGAGTCTGCATGTCTTCCTCGTGCCCATGTGGGTTTACTCCGAGTTCTCTGGTTTCCTCCCACAGTCCAAAGACGTGTTATGTGACATGAGATATGTTCTGACAAATCCATTAACCTGAGAAGTTTAATACACTTACAAAAAAAAGTGTTGCTTCAATCGGTGTAGTGTTAAATTGAGTTTGAAATTGCTTGCTGTGCTGCTATACATTTGCCACATGGTGAAATGTTGAATCTGTGAAGTTCTCCATGACTTTTTGTTCTGCTATTGTACATAATGGTCATGGACAGGAGAAATATTGTGGTCTTTGGGTAATTAGAGCGTGCTAATTACAGAGTAAGTACTGAGTAAGTACAGAGTAATTAACTGTGAAGTAAGGTGTAAGAAAAAATAAGTACAGAGTAAGTAAAAGGGTAGGAAAGTAGATGTACACAGTTATTACCAGGTATCTTACAAATACAACAAAAACTGGGAATTTTACAAATAAGACAGGTAACCTACGATCCCGAATCCATTGTACTTCTAAGCATAATTATACATTACAGAAATTACTTAAAAGTATGATGGTAGAAGTGGTTTTTATTGAGTAATGCACAAATAATTTCCAACTTTCCCTGGATGTGCACTGTCTGTAATTTAAAGGGATCTATAATTAGCTTTAGAAGTACAATAAAAATAGTTCCGTTCCTTATTTGTAAGAGAAATTTGTATGTTTCTCAGTAATAATCAATTCTACTATCATTCTAAGTACTTTTCGTAATCACATTTGCTTAATTATGCATAAAAGTACAGTGGAATTGGAATTGTGGTTACCGTATTTTCCGGACCATAAAGCGCACCGGATTATAAAATGCAAAATCA
This sequence comes from Ancistrus triradiatus, assembly GCA_025084515.1. Classification (NCBI taxonomy): domain Eukaryota; kingdom Metazoa; phylum Chordata; class Actinopteri; order Siluriformes; family Loricariidae; genus Ancistrus; species Ancistrus triradiatus. The sequence continues at coordinate 119,734 of JAJAGP010001092.1, forward strand.
ACGATCGGCTGCTAACGGGTATATTTTCATACATAAAGCGCACCGGGTTATAAGGCGCATTAAATGTAACAAAACTCTTAAGTTCCCTCGGAAGCTCAGTTTGATCTTCTTTACCTGGTGCAGGGCGTCTTCTTGCTTCCTCCACTTGTTACCATTGATTCGTAATGTTGAATTCTCTCGCAGCTGCTCTATGTCCATGTTGTACTGCGTGTCTGATAGCGTTGTGTTTGAAATCCGCTTCGAAAATAAATGAATGAATGCACGTACCCTAATGCTGAAGCACATACCGTATTACTCCGCTATGCTGCGCTCTACGGTTGCCTTAAGCTTTGTAACTTACCAAGGCCGTGCTAAAACATTTTGACAGATTTATGAGCGCCGTGTACCATCTACAATCGGTTCTAGGTCAGAAAGCACAACCAGAATTAATTCATACATTAGACGCACCGCATTTTAAGGCGCACTGTCGATTTTTGAGAAAGTTAAAGGATTTTAAGTGCGCCTTACTATGGTCCGAAAAATACGGTATATATCTTATTTGTCCAAAGGATACTTGGTAATAACTGTGTATATCTTACTTTCATACCATTTTTTACTCTGTACTTACTTTTTCTTACGCCTTACTTCACAGGTAATTACTCGGTACTTACTCTGTAATTATCAGGCTGTAATTTAAAGTGTTACTGATTTTTGCAAAAGCCAAGAAGGTGCAACTGAGTCATGGCTCAATCTGGTCCACACAAAACCTTTTAATGACTACAAAATTAAGAATTTTACATAAGCCCCGGGAATTAAACCCCATTAAACATCCGTAGTGTAGCATAAGACCACAGGTAAGGACCTAGAACTTTGGAGAACCTGAAGAGGTTCTGTATTGAAGAGTGTCTCAGCTTCCTTGTTCTCCTTATTCTTCCATGCTAACAAACATTATATGGGATGGCTCAGTGCAGCTGACTTTTGGATCTTAATTTTGGCATTTATATTTGTCAGGCAGAAGTATTAATCAGAAGCGTAATCTTTGTATTCCCTCCAAACCACAGGTGTGAAAAAAGGCATTTGGCATGAACCTTTTGCCCTTCACTTGACACGTGTGAAGCAATAAATATGGGTGGGGGGGGTTGTCCAACTTTTATCTTGGTCATCCACTTTACAACCAAAGTAGTTCTCATAGCATTTTTAATGAGGGGTGTGAAATAACATTTTTTTGAGGTTTGTGTGATACAAGATGTGGCCTGTACAGGAAGTGGAGAGACTGCTGTGAAGAGGGCACAAGTAGGCCACATGTCATAGAGAGAGAGAGTAATAGAGATCTGCATTTAATCTATGCTGCCTGGGCACAAGCAGTATTGACAATGAACCCTCTAAGAAACTCATAGGGGTCCATCGCTCTCAGTTTGTTTACTCTTTGCCAAACACTGGCCAGTTAGTCTTACTAATGGGAGCAGTAAGCTACTTCATCATGACACAGATTCTTCTTAACAAACATTCACACACATGAAGGCTCTCTCCCTCTTTCCTCATCTTACATGCATACACACATATGCACCACATATGCAAAGTTGCAGACATTGTACTATTTTCAGGTCTTGTCAAATATGTTCACACAAACACATACATCTGGCAACATGTCCTTGAGTTGCTCACAAGGTACAAATTTACAACAGCCAATTTACAGCATTTATTCTCACAGATATTTTTTTCCCATAAATTTCACAGCCACATCTGTCTCTGTCAGATCTCACTAAGATAACATAAATCTTTCTCATGGTCTCCCACAAACCTTGACCAGCATATGCATGTGCACTGTACTGTATATGCCTTCCTGAATGTCCTAAATCTGCTCTAAGCCATGCTAAAAGTTTAAACTAATTTGTACATTTTTTAAAAGGAGACCACCCCTACATTCTTTTCCTTACTGTTCATCGAAAGATCTCCAAAGATCCTCCCTAAAAAGACATGCATGTATTCTTATGCAGCTCCCAGAACTACAGATAACAACAAGACCTGGCTAGAACACAATGGAACAGTTAACATTTGCTACCTCATGTACTATATAATGTTACAGTTTGGGTAGATAATGTTTTTAGAGAAGAAAATGAGCTTTTTAAAAGCAAAAAAGTAAAGCATCCATTTTTACCCCACTTTTCCTGGTTGCGGTGGAGGGTCTGGAGCCTAACCCTGACTTCACTGGGCGCAGGCAGATATAAACACACCACCCAGCCCCACCCGAGTTAATGAATAACAAAAGCAAAATATTAATCTGTCATAAGAAACGCAAGCTGGCATTAGTTTTAAAGACTGGAAACAAAATGTGAAACACATTTTTCCCTAACATGGCATACTTGAGTGAACAGCTCAAAAAAACATAATGGCTAAAATTCACCAGCATATTGACATGAATATCATTTAATCATACACATCTGTTCATAATTTAATGTTAATGTTTACTACATAAGGATTTATTATTCAGCCTTGTCTTTGCAAAGTCCTAGTGTTTTACAGTTTGCCTCAAAAGACCTCAGAAGGGAGCTGTTGCCACTCATTAGGCTGGTTACAAAACCATCTCTAAAGATTCTTGCCTCCAGAAATCCACACTCAGACAGATTCCATACAAATGGAGGAAGGTCAAGATCATTGTTATCCAGGAGTGGTCAATCAACGAAGATTATGGCATGAGCAAATTGTGTAATAGTCTGAAATGTCACACTGGAACCCAGGGTAACCTCTAAGCAACTAAAGGCCATTGGCTAATGTGTTCATGAGTCCACCATCAGGAGAACACTGAACAATGATGGTGTGCATGGCAGGGTTGCAAGGAGAAAGCCACTGCTCTCCAAAAAGAATATTGTTGCCTATCTGGAGTTTGCCAAAAATCACAGAAGGCTATTGAAACGGTTTTGTGGACAGATGAGACCAAAACTTTTTGCTTAATATGAGAAGCTTTATATCTGGAGCATTCCAGCAATAGAACCTTTCCCGATCTATAAAACATGATGGTGGTAGTATCATGGTTGAATATGTTTTGCTATATGTGGGATAGAATTGTTTTCTATCATTGATGAAAATTTTACAAGAAAGTGCCAGAACATCTATTCACAAACGAATCTCAAAGAATGCAGCAAGAAAACAACCAGTCAGTGGTTGTGCTCAGCAACTGTAACAAGTTGTTCTACCAAAGAATGCTTAAAGAAGAATATAGCTAAAATCAATAAATTTCCAAAGTCATAGTCCTGACCTTAGTTCAGTAGAAATGTTGTGGAAGGATCTGAAGTGGGCAGTTCATGTAAGGAAACCAAGCCAAGCCCGTGTGCATGACTGTTCCACAGTTACTGGAAACGTAGCAGTTATTGTTGCACAAGGGAGTCCCGCCAGATACTGAAATCAAAGGTTCAAAAACAGGTTTTGAAACTCACAGATATGTAGCAGTGGAACATTGTTCTTAATAAATTAATTGAAGTACAGCGGCTCCTCGGTTCCTCGTTAATTCGTTCCAGAAGGCTTGTCGAGAACCTAAAACGTCGAGTACCGAGCCAATTTTTCCCATAAGGAATAATGTAAATTGAATGAATCCGTTCCAGATCCCCAGAAAATCCACACTGTATAAGGCATTATATCTATTAATGGAGTTGTATTGTACAGGTGCTCCCTGATTTACAATGATGATATGTTCCGAAAATCCATGTATCATGAACTGAGGAGTTTAATCTATACTGTGCAATAGCGGAGCCATTAAAACTTACATTAACCTACAGTTGGCCAAAATCATTAACACAAATCTTATTTTATAATAAAGTGTTGAAAAATTGCATGTAAGTTAGTGAGTAATGGATGGAAAGTGAAAAGTAAAAGCAAAAACACACTGTATTGGTGAACTCAGGGTGCTAGCATAGCTGCTAATGCTAACTGCTCAGCCTGAAAGCCAGTTTTCCTTTCGGTTGGCTATCATTAATAACCACTTTAGGACCCACGAGGACGTATTTGCGCTTAGAATACAGTAGAATACAGTTCCTTGCCACTGTCGCCCTAGGCTTACTCAATTTGGGATTGGACGTAGTTATTAGGAGATAATCTAAACTTGTAAAGTTGCTTTGAGACAATGCTCCATTGTAAAAAGCGCTATATAAATAAATCTGACTTGACTTGACTGACTAGAGCAAGAGATATTGTGAATCTGAATCACTGTGTACTGAATCGTGAATCATGAATCGAGTTTCGGCGAAAACAAGTCATGCGGCACGACTAATACAAGTTTGAGCAAGTGCCCTGAGTACCGAGCAAACAACCAGAACCGAGACAAATTTTTCTAGTCAAACTGTGTTGAGAACCGAATTTGACAAGTTCCGAAGTGGTAGAGAACTGAGGTACCACTGTATAATATCTTTATCTCATCTGACTCTTCTTTTCTCTTTCTGTTTTTTATTACTTGTGTGAATATCTGAAGATGTTTTAGATCATATTTATGCAGAAATATACAACGTTCACAAGCTTTCAAGGACTACTGTATGTGCCATCTATGTGCCTACTTTTTATACAGATTTCATATTGAAAAAAAAAACTTTGAGAACCTTTGAGGTGGACATTCACCAACTTTTTCCAGCACAATGCAGGCTCTTTACCAACCTACTACTTTAACTGAAGTTTCAAGATGTTTTGGATCATTATTTTGGTAATAGTGCAGTTCTTTCTCACAATGAAAGGAACTTGGCAGCAGAATATGCCTCAACCTTCTTCATTTTGCTTACAGATAGTGGCTGTACTGTGGAGAGAAAGGTCACCTTTGAGTCAACTGCCCAGTTTGGCTTCAGACAGAAACACAGACAGTGAGCTTGGATTCTGGTTTAGATTTGTGTAATTGTTATGCTTCTTGCAGTCATTTGGACTAAAAAACAAACATTGCTTACTGTTGTCTTTTAATGTTCACTCTCGCTATTAGACTTTTTGAACACTTCACTTTCTTTTCCGCCATTCTGTTTTGTATTGTATTATCTGCTGTAGCTTCATCTGCCAAATACTAATAGCATTAACTCCACTCTTGAAGCTATAGTTTTTTGTTTTGTTTGTTTGTTGCTTTTATAGCATACTAATCAATTTGACTTTGTGTAACTGACATTACATTGAGAGGACTGCATTCTTCCAAAGAAGATTCTTGACTGGTTAACATTGGCTGGCCTTGAGGTATTTAGTTGCTGATTACAGAGTCACAGTCACAAAACAATCTTTAAAAGTGATGCTAGTGCCTCCCTGTTTCTTTCACATTATTGATGAAGAATGCTTGCTGGTCTGCTGCCATACAAATAGGGGACACATGATGCCTCACTGACCTCAGGGGAGCAAAGTCTGGAAAGATCTTTATACACCCAGCCAAACATATGCATTCCAGAGAGAGGGGCAGCTTCAAACATCCAGCTCTGACTCAAGCTGATATAGTCACACCTAAAGCATATTCTCACAGGGTATCTAATTCTGTAGTGTGTCTGTTCTCCCTCACTGGCAGGGCTCCTAAACGGGATCCCACTTTCACTTAGCTTACACTTTCTTTTCCCTTACTATTCACTTTCTGCTGCACCTTAGCAGCACCTCTAACTTTATTCATCACCTTCTGTCAGTGCATAAGAGAGAGCATTCACAGATTGCTTTAAGATTGTTTAGTAATGAATGAATATGATAGTAAGTGTATGTCTTAAAAGATGTCTATATTCCCTCGTTCTAATACCTCTGATGCAAAGGATGAAAGGTTCTGCTTATTGACAGCATGTCAAGATACATTTTACTTTAAAAACGTTTTAAAACACTTTGTTCCTATGAGTAGTTTTATTTGGGGGTACGTTTTGTACGTTCACACAGTAGGTGGATCTTTCTTGTCATATGAAACACAGATGTGTTATCTTTTGGGACCGTGTGAACAGCAAAAAAGTGGTTGAATCTGACATTTTTAGTACCGATTTGGACCATTAGATTTCATGTGGCATTGAAATCAGATACATATCTGAAACACAGCAATGCGACTCAGTCTGAAGAGCCAGATTTGAATTCATGCAAGTTTTACATCATTCCAACTTGACATTCGTCATAAATGCACGCTGAGGAGAAGGAAAAATAGAATGAGGGAGGTTTTCAGTGGCAGGGTAGCAAAGTATCAGACCTCATAAATATTTGAGGTGATGTCTCTGTGCAAACCAAATTAGAAGGCATACATCGCAGCCACTCCGTGTTTGAGGAAATTCCTAAAGAAATGGCCGAATTTGGCCACAGGAGGACGTGGCTGCAGTGTCAAAGGAAAATTAAAAGCTTAAAAAAGAAGTTTAAAGAAACCAAGGATCCAAACTGCACATTAACATGACCATTAAAGAAGTGCACGTTACTGTTGACTCTCTTGCGCATGCATGTCTGTTTAGGTATGTGAACTGTCCAGACGAATGTCTGGTCACATTCAAAAGATAGTGTGAACAGCCTAAAAAATCAGATTTGGTGGGAAAATCAGACTTGGGCCACCTTGCCTGTTGTGTGAACATAGCCTAAGTCTATTTGAATTCAACACAAAGTTTACTTTTTCATTGCAATAAGCCATGGCCCTCCCGTAACATGTTTCGGCAACTAAATCTCAGATGTCATATGTTCTACAACACCATTATATTGTAATCTATGTAGATAGCATATGTGGCTAGAAGAATTCCATTACAGTTTTCCATTATAATCCACTCCTTTTCTCACTCATCTCCATGTCACCTGCTCTCCCTACCTGTCAGCATCCTTATACTCTCTCTCCCTCTCTCCTTATTCTCTCTATGCACTATGCATAGTTTTCATCATCCCTGGTGGTTGCATCACTCCATATAAATGTACTGTTTTGTCCGGGGTTTTCCGTCTGTTTGTTTTTTGCACATATTTTTCTCTTACTCTCACTTTATGGGTGGCTGCATTTACTTTTAAAAGTATGAGTTCAATTACTAGAGAAACATTTTGCTGCCTCCGGTTGTGGCTATTAAAAGATAAATGCTATACTGCATTCTTTGAATAATTGGATCTGCAAAATTCTCTGTTAATATTAGGGGAAGCCAAACGAGAACACGAGCCTAAACATATGACTGCATAAAAGAGGTGTTAGTCTGGTAACCTACGCCAACTTGTGACTCCAGAAATAAGTGCCATTTATAACCTATAACAGGAGTGTAAGGAAATAGTGACGCATCAGCAAATATCAATAGTTTCTTTCTTTCTTCATCATTTTGTTTTTCTCATAGTGATAGCTGATCTCCTGATCTCCATCCACTACTACTTTCAGATACTCACTATGTCTCTTGAATAGATTTGACTACATGCTCTGTGCCAGATGTCCTGGCAAGACTGAACTGGCAGAAGGGGAGACTTCAGGAACACAGCACAGTCATATGAATAATGCACAAAAACAAGAGTAGCTTTATCTATTTCAAGAACAATAATGCATACGCCATCCAAAGAGAGAGAAAGAAGAACAAATATAAAAGGAATCACACAATAGGTTTGCAATCAAGTAGTAAAAAAATGAGTATGTTATTGTATTCAGTTACTGGCCACTGAATGTGGAGTTATGATTATAATTATTATTTTGTAGATGGGAATACCATTGACTTAAAGTGAACATACTGCTATTTTACCTTATTATTTTAATGTTTAGAAATCCAACCTCCATCAGTTCCTGTTCCAGTGGCAAAATAAGAACTAGAGAGAGATTTTGTTTCTTATCTTTTATATAAAAGAAAGAAGCTCCAACCGATGCCAAAAAGTGACAGAGAACATGGGTTCTGCAGCCACAGACTCCATTCAGTATGAAAAATCATAAAGCCCCTTTTTTTTTAAACAACACAATAAGCAGTGCCTGTTTGTAACCAAGTGAACATAGAATTGGCTCTCCAAATACCCTCAGGTATATTATCTATTTATTTCTTTATTTACTTATTTAACATCTCATCAGCCTCTTATGACTTCATGTTTTGTCTGGTCAACTTCATTTCTTTTTTTTAATAAACGTCCATTTTTTGCATGCATGTCAGGTCTGCAACACGTTCCAAAAAAAGCTGGGATGGGGGCAATTTAGAGCTAGTAATGAATAAAAAAACTAAATAATGATCCGATTTTAAACAGGTGATGTCAACAGGTGATTATAATCATGATTTGGTACAAAAGCAGTATCTACAAAAGGCTGAGCCTCTGATGAGCAAAGGTGGGCAGAGGATCTCCAGTTTGTCAACAAATACATGAAAAAATTATTGAAATGTTTAAAAACAATGTTCTTCAAAGAAAAATTGGAAGGGATTTACATATTTCTCCCTCTACAGTGCATTATATCATTGAAAGATTCAAAGAATCAGGAGGAATTTCAGTGCATAAAGGGGAAGGGTGCAAGCTTAAGCTGAACACCTGTGATCTTCGATCCTTCAGATGGCACTGCATCAAGAACTGTCATTCAGCAATAGCTGATATAATCACAGAGGCAAGGGATTACTTTGGCAAACCTTTGTCAAGCACTACAATATGGAGCTACATTCACAAATGCCACTTAAAACTTTACTGTGCAAAAAAGAAGTCTCATGTTAACCATATTCAGCATCAGCGTCGACTTCTCTGGGCTCAGAGGCACCTAGGATAGACTATCACACAGTGGAAACGTCTTGTGATCAGACCAATCAGTATTCCAGAAAAAAAATTAATGCCTTGTGCTCTGGACCAAAGACAAAAAAGACCATCCAGACTAAGTTATCAGCAACAAGTCAAAAAGACAGGGTCTGTCGTGATATGGGGTTGTGTCAGCGCCCTTGGCAAAACAGTATGATGGCAGCATTAAAGTAGAAAAGTACCACGAGATCTTAGAGCAACATATGCTGCCTTCAAGACCACCCCTTTTCCATGAGTGTTCTTACATTTTTCAGCAAGACAATGCAAAAACACATGCTGCACATATTACAAAGGCATGACTGCGGAAGAAGAGGGTAGAGGTCCTGGACTGGACTGTTGCAGGCCTGAAATGCGGCAATGGATGTTTATTAACAAATTAAATTAAGTTGACCAGGCAAAACATATCTAAAAAATCTCAGGCTCAAACTGTCTGCAATGAAATATAACTCAAAGTAAATGTAAGAATCACTGTGTCGTTTTTAATATGGATTTTCCCTCCTGTCCCAAATAATTTTTTCCTGATTTGGGGTTGTACAACAGAGTATTGTCTCAAAGCAGCTTTACATTTATCAAGGCCCACATCCCTTGGGAGGACCAAGACTTCAAAAGGGACCCAACTTCCTTGGGCAGCCTAGATATTATATGTAAGAAATAAACTAAACTACCTAAATAATACATTTATATTAATAATAGTTTAAATACATAAGCTAAATAGCATAATTAATGTAGAGAATATAACAAGTTAATATAGAGACTATAATAAATTAAAGAGAGACTACCGTATTTTCGGACCAAAAGGCGCACTTAAAATCCTTTAACTTTCTCAAAAATCGTCAGTGCGCCTTTAAATGCGGTGCGTCTAATGTATGAATTAATTCTGGTTGGGCTTTCTGACCTAGAACCGATTGTAGATGGTACACGACGCTCATAAATCTGTCAAAATGTTTTAGCACGGCCTTGGTAGGTTACGAAGCTTACGGCAACGGTAGTGCGCAGCATCGCGGAGTAATACGGTATGTGCTTCAGCATTAGGGTACGTGCATTCATTCATTCATTTTTGAAGCGGATTTCAAACACAATGCTATCAGTCACGCAGTACAACATGGACATAGAGCAGCTGCGAGAGAATTCAACATTGACGAATCAAAGATACAGAAGTGGAGGAAGCAAGAAGACGCCCTGTGCCAGGTACAGACCAAACTGAGCTTCCGACGGAACTTAAGAGTTTTGTTTCATTTAATGCGCCTTATAACCCGGTGCGCTTTATGTATGAAAATAGATCTGTTAGCAGTCGATCGTTGATATTGCGCCTTATAACCCGGTGTGCTTTATGGTCCGAAAAATTATTGAGTATATAATAAAATTAATTAACAATATAAATTAATTACTATAAAAAAAGAGAATATGAGTATCTTGGCATTATTTAGTCCAGTAAACAGAGTCACCGTAGGTTCTTGCGTCCTCCAGCAGTTAACAGTTTTGGTGGAATGGCATCCTCAGTCAACAGGTGAGGGGAATAAGGGTTTTCTGATGTGGACTCTGTGACTGTGATTATGGCACTGGAACTGGTGCAAGAACAACAGCTTAGTTTGAGGAGGGGATCTGATACCAGTAAAAGAGCTCTGAGGGAAAACAGAATATGTAGTTAGTATGATATGCATGAATGAGCCTAAAAACATTTGTACCAACTGCAGCATGAATCTTGTGCAGGTTTAACTAAAACACCATACAGTAGCAACAATGGAAAATTATAAGGTAAATCATCCAAGAGGGATCACATCAGCAACTCACCTCCTCAGCAACAAACTAACCTTAGTAATCACAAATGAGAGGCAAGAAGCCAGATTTCTGGCCCTCATTTGTTATAATTCAATCAGTCAAATTTAAAATAAAATAAAAAAAGTTTGTCATTGTAGTCATAACATAGTTCATCTAAATTAATTAAGTCTACCTATTACTATTATATTATGTTCTTATACTGTATGCGTATGTAATTAAGCTTATATATTGTGCTATCGTGTAATTAACACCAGTGGTTAAGCAGCATGTGTTAGTGCTCAGTCTACCAGCACAATGCCACTTGTGTGATGGACAGACAGATCTAGCTAGCAGGAAGCAACTATATACTTTTTAAGTAGCTCTTTTTCCAGAACGACATTTTATTAATTTCCGCCTTAAACCTCAATAATACTTAGAGAGTTTGGTGTTTTGAACCAAGCCAACCATCTAACCATCCAACCATCATCCTCATCCAATCAAACCATCATCCAATCATCACCTCATAACCATTATATTAAGGCAAAACAAATTTTGAAAACTGGATAAAGACTAGGGTATAAGACATGTTCTGTTTTACAAGGGAAAGGCCTACAGACCTGTAACACACTGCAATGATGTCATTGATTATTTTTTCTGCAACTAAGCGCATTTTCATATGTTTGAGTGGTTTGTAATTACAGTTAAAGATGTTTGACTGATAATAGTGTTTAAATCATTTAGCTGTGGTTTTCACATCCATTGTTTTACCCTGTCTAATTCACTAGCTAGCCAACTTAAGTAGAGACTCCAAACCAAATGGGCACAGTCACTTTTCAGCCCTGTTTGGCACAAAGTTGTCTTTTTTTACTAGGATTGTGGTTAATGGAGGACTTCTCCATGGACTACAGCCATCTAACACAAGTTTGTAGAAATAATGTTGCAGTAAGATTGACTGATGACTTTTACAGGAGCATATGGCATCACTTAACATCTTTTTAGCAGTAAAAATTACTTTCCTTATGTCAAAAATGAATGGAATTGTTACTTCTGAAACCTAACTCCACTGGTTTTAAATAGTATACATTCTTGTTTTCCCGCTCAAATTGCGTCTTAACATTATTACATTTATTATTAAAATATGAAGTACATTATTCAACCCTAATGTACTGAACTTAACCCTCTTCCTAACCCTCATGTTATGCACTACCATACATGTTTATTAGGCTTTTCATTCTTGAACTTTCCACCCACAGAAACCAAACCAGTTACATTGTGTTAAACAATTTGAAACATTTTGTTATGAGCCGCACTTATAGTCTATTTCAGTAGTGAGGTTATTTCGCTTTAAATTTGAGTTATGTTTGTGAATCATTTCTGTGTCAGCCATAAACCCAACAACTCAAATAAACAGTTGATTAGCTTTAAGTAGAACTTAATTATTGGTCTAGCTAATTGATTCTCAGTCTAAACATACAATAAAATTTACTAACACTGGCCGGCAGAAACCTGCTGATGATAGAATATAATCATATAACTACTACAATAATTACAAATAGCTGTAACAACTATAAAAGAATAGTGTAATAATAATAATAATCATGCAATGGGAGTTATAGCCAGGTTCCCTGGACCTCACTTTAAGTACGGTCATAAAGAATAACTCTAAATGCTAAATGCCTTAGTGCCATAGATATTTCTTATTTCCACACCCTCCATGTATTTGAGCTATGCACTGTGTGCTCTGTTGGCAGTGCATGTGTACCCTTTTGCTTGGCTTGGATGTAGGCCTTGCTCCTTGCTGTGAGGCTTCATCAGCACAATATCCAGCCCTGCCCTTCTCCACTACCCCATTCCCCCTGACTGCCAGTGACGAGTACCTGATGTTTTTCCAAAATCCATATGCACACTGTCTCAGGACTACCTATACAATACCTATATATAAAGACAATAAGGTTTAGATATAGCTAAAACAAATAACTGAAAGTTGTGTGTGTTTCTGTGTGTGTGTGCGTGCATGTGTGTGTGTGTGTGTTTGTGCATGCATTCAGTGAGGTGTACTTGTTGACAAGCAGGAGTGGGATGAGGGCATTGTGGGCATCCACTGTCCTTTCACACCCTTTGACATTAGCAAGACTGAACCAGGCTGTGCCATCACACATGCTGCCCGACACCAGACACCTCTGACCTCTCTGGCATTTATTTTAGCATGACCCAATAGTGCAATCCCTGGAAAAGCAAAGAGCCAGGCTAGGCATGGAGCAGCAGCAAAACTGTGTGCCCCTCTTTGTAATAATGGAAAGGAAGCACATTAAATATCCAACTAGTCATAATCACTTACAATGATGAGCATCAACTTTACCTATGAAAAAATATCTATCTGTGCTGTTATATGTTCAGACATCTTAACTTCTGACCCTTTAGCCATATTTATTTTTACATTTCGCAAAGGAAACAGAGGTTGGAAAATCTAGCCATAATCAATGATATTTATGGAATGGAGACTCCAGCAGTTAGTGGTGAGCCAGCTGCTTTCTAAGCTTCTGAGTGTGCTTTTGCAATGCCGTGTTTTTATAATGGTTTTAAAAACATCGACTGAATGTCTTTTCGCTGAGAGAGAGAAATATTAATCGTCAGGTGCACAATGGTCGCCAAGGCTATCCTAATTATTTATATTTATATGTGAGTGCTATAGTGTACTTGAGCACAAATTTTATGTCTGAGTCTTTCTATCCAAAGCAGGATGAGTTCCATTGTTGTGCATAGTTTCACCTGGTTTTTGTAAGGTTTTGCCTTTAGGTCATCTCTGCTAGATTTTGCTTGCCAGTGTTATTTTGGCATGTTCATTTGGTGTCCATATCCATATCTTTGTAAAGCTGATGTATGATAAGGTCTATTGTTAAACATGTTATATAAGTAAAGCTCATTTGGATTTAGCTAAAAAGATGGAAACTGCACACTCCCAAGAAATTCAGACATAATTTAACTTTTCACTGAAGTGTAGGTATGTGAAAATCTAGCCTGTCTACCCTCCCTTTGTGCTCCTATGTTGGGGTTTGTTCAACTTTTCTTCCATGCTTCTAACAGTTCTACAGGCTAATAGTTACATGTGAGGTAAATTCATTTCGGTCATGTACAGTACTGTGACAAATGGTGGCCAAAGACTTTTGCACAGTACTGTTTGTCATTTATATTGTCCTCTGCACTGTTCTGCAGAAATGAAAAGATTTGTTTGTGATGTTAAGACTGATAGTAAGTATAATAAATAGAGTAATAATAAGTGTTTAGTGTAAAATTGAGGGGAGCCTACAGAAATGATTGTATGGACTGTCAGAGGCTCAGGGACCTTCTCCCAACATGACTTTATAACCAGTTTATCATGTTTATTGCCAGTATGTTACCAATTAAATCATAGGTTAAGGAAAAGATCTGAAATCTAGCATTGTAGTCACGACCGCTTGGGCCATGTCCGATTTAGACCAAGACTGGGATGCATTGACTGGAGGACACTGACTTTTAGGCAATGTAACTTTTGAAAGTAACTGATGGTGATGATTCTGTTTCCCTTCTTCTCTCAAACTTAATCAGAAATCACCACAAAGTCAACTGAATATAGCAATAACCTCCATTCTACCCATTTTTTTGCCTCACAGCAACAAGGTCCTCGGTTCGATCCTCAGTTGGAGCGGCCTGGGTCCTTTCTGTGCAGAGTCTGCATGTCCTCCCTGTGTCCGTGTAGTTTTACTCCAGGTGCTCTGTTTTTCTCCCACAGTACAAAGACATGTACAGTGAGCCCTCAACTTACGACGCAGATTCGTTCCTAGGTGGCGTCGTAAACCGATTTTCGGTGTAAGTCGGAACATACGTACATACTGCACGTAAATAACGTATTGTAAGCACTTATTCTATCCTAACACAGTAATTATCAAAAAACAAGCCGCGTAACCGTGTATTCTTCCGCCGCGCACACCAAACACGAAGTTCGCGTTATGACGTTTACGACGCAAAACCACTTAAGTGCGAAACAAGGCTTTATACAGTAAATGGGTGATGTGTCGTAACCACGAAACGTCGTAACTCGAGACCGTCGTAACCCGAGGACTACCTGTATTGGGTTAATTGATTGCACTAAATTGGCCCGATCATATATATATATACCACAAAGTCACAAAGTATATATATGACTAGCTTTGAATTAACCTTGTGTATCGATATAACCTTGTGTCTGTCGTCGAGATGGCCATTGATGCTGATAGTGACGTTAAATAAACAAAGAAACAAACAAACTATCCATTTTTTATTATTAAATGTAAAAACATGGTAACATTTCAATCAGCCCTCAGAAAAACTATGCCAAACTATACTAAGTACAAAAAAAACACGTCTAAGTAAAACGTGTCAAGTGAGTGGATTCTGAACGAGAAGAGCAGTAACTTGTTTTTCCCTGATAGCCAATCTGAGTGCAGATTTTATTTAGGCAGGTAGAGAAAGGACTGATTTATTCTGTTTGAGTGGATTGTTGATATTCAATAACAATAGAAAAAAGTTCCGTTCATAATTAACATTATCTCAGACAGACACATTGGACGCGGCTGCTGTCCAAATGAGATCGAGACCAAGACGAGACTGAGACTGCTCATTTATGGTCTCAAGACCATTCATAGTCAAAGAGTCTTATGGTGATCAGAGACGCTGGGTTGCTGTCTTCTGCCTCCCGTGGGGTTGCCGATGTCTCATGTGATTCCTCTTGGCTGTGTTACCTTCCGGTTCTCCTCTTTCTAGCTATGCTGCTATAGCTAATGCTGCAGAGGTCTCATGCTACACATGACATCAGTGATTGTTAATAGACACTGTGCTCTTAATCAGTAACTAATTACATTTTCTGTTTTCTCTCCGAGCTGTGTTCCGGTACCAGTTCCTGCCCCACACATGATGTTCATCCACTGCAGCTTCACTCAAGCTGCTTCCGTCATCAGTTCCAGCCCCATCGTACCCAGACCACTTAATGCCAATGTGCATATTTTACGTTTTGTTTTGAAGTATGACTCCATGACTTTAGTTTCATTCTATCATCTACGCCGCCCAAGGAGGTTGGGTCCCTTTTTGAGTCTTGGTCCTCCCAAGGTTTCTTCCTCATAACACTTAAGGAGTTTTTCCTTGCCACTGTCGCCCTAGGCTTGCTCAAGTTGGGATTGGACGTAGTTATTAGGAGATAATCTAAACTTGTAAAGCTGCTTTGAGACAATGCTCCATTGTAAAAAGCACTATATAAATAGATCTGACTTGACTTGACTCGGTCTTGAAACCATGACCATACTTGAGTACTACAACACTACTGAAATCAATTAAATGTTAATTAGTTCATCTTTAGTAACAGAATCTTCCTGGTGAGGGATATGTTGGTTCAGTCACCTAACCCACAAACACTGAGAACAATGGGGGAATGCAATGCAGGGGGATTTTACCTAAGCCAATCCTCCATCTTCCATTTTTTGGGAGGTGGCTGAAAACCCATGCAGACAAGGGGATAATATCCAATCTTCTCACCAACAGTAACCACATAGCCAAACCAGTAACCAAAGAGCACAGCTATGTTATGAAACTTTTTGAGCGTAGCCTTTTGTTAATAAAGAATTAATAAATATCAAACAGATTATAAAAACATCTTCCAACAATATGTAATTAAACATTCACAGATATTTAGAGGAATGTCCACAATGCTCATGCAAAGAGAAACAAAGCTTGTGTGGTAGTAACAGAAATAATATTTACTTTTATTATATAAATATGCTTATGATGGATTGTAAAGGATATTGTCAGTCCTTGTGCCCAGTGATTCCAGAAGGGACTCTGGACTTAATTCGCCACAGATCGGGATGAAGCAGTTACTTAAGACGAATGAATACAAATATACATACATACAATAGTATGTGTTTTATTTTATCTCTACTCAAAGTTATTAGCCATTGGAGACCCGTCAGCCTCCTGGCTTTTAAGGCAACTAAATTCAGAAGTAAGGACACTTTAGGAATAAAAAATGTTCAGATTTATAAAAACCTGCCCTAATCTGCACAAACTGACTTAAACCCACACAGTGCAATATCTTTGGCTGTAACCCTGAAAAAGACACAGCATTCAGGCCTTAAGTGCTGTCGGGTTGTAATATTAATTCAGATGAAGCTCCTGGAATCTCTCCTCCAGTCTGCCCCTGCTTGTTTTTATAAACTTTTTATGACTTCATTACAGCTCTCGACATTGAACCGAGTTTTTTCTTTTTTTCTGCTCAATAAGTTACACGTGGCAGAGTCCTGGATGTGATTATGTTTCTAATGTTTTCATGAAATATATTTCTGGAGTTCATGTCAGTGAGTGCTGGCATGTATTTGGCTCTTTGTTGGGACCCGTGATAGTGGATATTTGAATTTGGGACTCTTTGGACACGTGGCTGGTTCCCTTGATTCCAGTGACTCAGAGAGGTAGAAGATTTTAATTGAGGCTCGGATTAGGGATATATGTGGGTATTGCATTAGTTACAGTAACACACAAGTTGATGGAAATAACCCAGATAGATAGTAATACAAGTCTGTCTGTGTAAGTGACCTCAGAATAGTATTGGGGAATTCTTGCAAAGACCCTGCTGACAGAGTAATTGATCAGGTTTATGCTTTCTGTAGACCTTTTCTTATGAGATTTATGATATTCATTCAAAAATTCTCCTTTCTACTGCGACTCCCTTACTCACCCTACTGGACTGAACCCTCAGCTAGAGGATTTTTCAGCAGCAGTCCTTGCACATGCATTCTTGTACATCAAGGAAAACCACACAGAACCATACATGTTTCTCCCTTTATAGCACTTAATGGACACAAGTGGTTAGCCACACAGCTCCAGAGACCCCTGGTTCGATCCCGAGCTCAGAGCCTGCCTCTGTGAAGTTCGCATGTCCACCCTGTGTCTGTGTGGGTTTGCTTGGGAACTCCGATTTCCTCCCACATTCCAAAGACATGCATTAGGTTCACTGGTCACTCTAAATTGAGTTATAACTTTGCTCCTATCATGAACAGCCATTGATACTGATGTGATAAATAAATAAATACAAAAAAAAAACACATCACTTGATATGATATTATACATTATGATCTTTTTTTCGGAATACAAAGAGAACACTGAATTTGTGGAAACCTTTATTCATTTTATTGCAAAATTGACTTTGAATACAAATGCAAACATTCAACTTTCACAATGGCTTTTAAAACAAATAAAAGCCTAATGAAAAAAGAAGACAATACACCACAATTGAATTTGTACAAAAAAAATTAATAAAACATTTGACATGCAATAAATACATTCATTTCACTAAAAGCAAATTGTAAAAATGAAAACAATATTGACAATGTAATGAAAAAATACTGCTCGGTTTTAATTGTATTGCTTTTTTGGTTTTGAAGTCACATTGATCTTGCGGGAAGGCACAAAGCGGTGTACTAAATTGTGTTGTACTTGAAATAAGTTGAAAGGACAAGCAGTACTGGTGATCACTAAAACCAAAGCAGACATGCTGGTGTATTAGTTGGCTGGAGAGCAATAGGAAAGTCCACAGTCAGTTTCTATCCTTTCTTATCTCTAAGTCTCTAAGTGATTCAGGCCATTGTTATGTGTTTGCTTTCTATGTTGGCTTGAATTTCTTGATATCCTGCCCCTACTTTCCAATTACTTCAGATGTGCAACCGTTATGGAGGAATTTTAAACGCTCTCGAATGCATATATAATGTGTGCATGTGTGTAGGTGTGTGTGTCGATCTTCCAGATGTCTGACTGATATGCTGGTGGGCCTCCTTTCTGCTTAACCCCATCAGTAACACTGCCTGCTCTTTACAAATGCTTTTCCAAACTCAAAGTGACACTGCAAAAGGAGCTGGGCAGCCTAATTAAATCTGACCTAATCTGGAACAGACAGCAGTGACAGGGCTGCCTGCCATCCAGCTGTGTGTGTTGCTTATGTGTGCATGTGTGGCCATGCATTACTATCAGCCTGGAGATCAAATCAGGCATTCTGCGCCGCTATGTTCCCCGTGTTAAACTTTTCCTTTGTTTACATGTTTGTTTAAATTTCCCAGCAGGCTGAAATGAAGCTGCACTTAGGGTCAGTGTCATATATATTTTAAAAAAAGTACTGAATGGGCACCGTGGACAGCTCTGTGTAGTCTGTGTCCATTCTTATTAAGCTAGTGAGCTTTATCTAATCTGTTTAATCAGACCTGCTCAGCTCTGTCCGTTTCAGAGCCTCAAGCTGAACAGCAGAGCAAGCGCTCCAAACTAAACACATCAGAGAAGCCATTGTCGGGTCACGGATAGCCTGTTTTTGTCATGGGAAGATGGGGTAATAATTTGAGGGCTGGTAACATAATACCCACATGCAACACACAAGCTTGTAGACGGAAATACAAACTAAGTTCGTATTGTGTGGCTGTTACTGTATTAAATGTCACTCCACAAGCTTACCTGCACCACCTGAAAGAACTTTGCCCCTTCTTTAAAATGTATTAATGAGCACAAGCACCTTCCAAACCTCTCCCACGGGGACCTGAAGTGACGTGCAAACAGAAAACCTATGGACTTGATCTTGCTTTAGAACTGAGGCACTTTCTCCAATTTTTGTCGATAGGTTTGGGTAAAACCATTGGCACATTTGAAGTCTTTCATTTCTGCTTTATATGCCCCAAGTCTCATAAACGTCGATAACATCACATGCCCCTATTTTTTAGTAATGTATATAACAAAAGCATTGTCTGCTGTTTATTTAGCCAGTCTTGGCCCAAAGAGATTCTGAACACGTGCCTCTGCGTTTGGCATGGAATTTGATCAGGGTGTGAAGAAAAAGAAAGTAGTTATTCGCATAAACATTTAGACAACTGTCTTCTTCAGCAAGAAGAACAGCTGGACGCCACTTCATCAGAAGAAGAAGCTGCGTACTAGTGGTCAGGACTCTGGGTCAGCTGGTGGGAGGGAGTGCTCAGGGATCCAAGTTGCTTACAGAGAACTTTAGGAAGGAATGCTAAATTAGACTGGGAGGAATAGGGATGAGTGGGTAGAGGCAGAGGGAGTGGCAGAGCAACATGAGCATGGGTGAGAACAATCATAAGGTGATGATTTCCCCAGAAATATGCCTTTGTGAGTCAATGTGAAACAGCTGAGTGCAATAAAATTTCTTAAGGATCGCTAGCTCTCTAGAATATAATCTGTCTCTTGGTCCTTCTGCTAAGGCAAAGTAAATGGACAAGTGCATTATGGGTCATTTCCCAATCATCCAAGCTTCATACAGGCAGGGCTGAGACCAGATGCTCCCAGATAAAAAAAAAAAAGCCCATATGTATTCACAGTAAACACAGATTGAAAAACAAGCAGTTACAATGAAGATTGCATAGTGTTGCATAGAAGTGTATGTTTTGGTGTGGTCTAGATAAGATTATTTCAGCGACAAGTAAAGCTGACATTTATGGCGCAAGCCATCTAGAATAAAACCTCTACTGAAACCACAGTGGCCATCTTTTAAACACCCACAGTAATGCAGTAATACGCTTTTGATTTGGCTGTTTATACATTCAGTGAGCGCTCACTCTGCTGAGTAGATTCCATCCACATAAACTTTAAGGTTGGCTTCAGTAAGCTTTGGTTTCTGCTCTGACCAAGGGAGCTTCCTCAGACTGAGAGGAATATTTCCTTTGGACCAGTTTATAAAATATGGTTAGTACAGTGTATTGTTCCACATATTTCTCTTCATCCATCCAAACTTTTCTTCACTCAGCCAACTCTGAGGACAAGAAGAGTGACCAGAGAGTTACCAACTCTCTGTAAACTGTCAAACACTATTCAAAGTAAATAAAGGCAAGGAAAAAAAGAAGATGAATGTGTAATACGCAATTAGCTTGAAAGACCAGATTTGAATTCTCCTTCCACTGACAAGAAAGGTTTGCAGTCCCATTGCTAACTTCTTTCGTTCCCTCTTGCTCTCTCCTTCTACAGATTTCTCGCTTGCTCTCTCTCTCTCAGCCTGTCTGGCTTTGAGCACAACCACACTACATATCCTGCAGGCTGCTACAGCTGAGCCAAAAGGTAACTTCCTCTGCTCAAGTTCACATCGTTCTCTAAAGTGTACACGTGATCAAAGACACTATCTCACATGCACCACCTTTTCCTCTGCACATTACCAACTGTATTAGAAGTTACTGTTATATGTATGCTCAGAAAATAGATCTGTATTAGGGATCTGTATCTGGGATACATATAAGGAAAAAGATTTTTTCCAATATTGGATCTGTGGGGAAGCAGGAAAGATAGTCCACTGAAGTTACGTAATGATTGGCAGACAGGGAGTGCAGGAGATTTATAGCCATAGCACTAAAATCCACTTCTCTAAGCATATTAATATGCCTGCTGTTACAGCTCTCATTGTTATGATAGCGCAAAAACTGTTCAGCTTCAAGTCAGTAGATTTGTATTCCATTTACACTCTGGCTTTCTTCTGGATACAAACAAAGCCATGTGCCCAAACTGTTGGTGTGTGTGTGTTGCAGAATTAACTCAATTAGCTAAAATAAATCTGCATCTCTGCTATCCACATACAAGTGTTGGGAAATCGCAGCATCTGTCTTAGCCCCAAATAAGCTTGCTCCTAGTGTGTGGTTTCATAGTGTATACAAAGCTTCAGTGGGAGCCCAGTTCTGCTCCATTGCCAAAGTCTCAGCTGAAGCTCCTTCAGCTTCACCCTGAACACGGGTCAGTCAACTTTAGAAACTATGCTCATCCCTTACAAAGTTAACCCAGTGTTTATCATTGCAGGGAATTATTGATAAACACATAGCATTTTATATACAGCAAATCATTTAACACTGATGCTTAATGATGCAGTCTGGCATTGCTGTGGGGTGTGTGATCAGAGCTGTGCTACATACACTGCAATATTTACAGATGCACGCGAATAGTGACCTTTTTCATCATGAACGCATTTCAAATAGTTGCCCTTGTAGGGTAATTTAACTATTTAAATTACTACACCTGACCACGGCATTTGTGGAAACATCAGAGCAGAAGACAGAATAAGCTACTCAGAAAGAAGCATTGGTAACATTTGCATATCCATTTCAAATTTGCAAATATGAACAGTCTTGAAGTAGCCATAGGTTCAAACAGGACAGCTCTCATTTCAGCTTGTACATGAGTGTATTTGTGTATGCTAGGCTATTGCTGAAGCTTTGTGTTCCCATACTCAGATGGGTCATGTCCTGAGGTAAGCAACAGTTTTACTTTTCTTTGGTTAAAAGAGTCAAGCAAGACCAAAATAAGATGATCTAAATGATACTAAAAGACAACATCTTAATATAACGACATGCTACAGAATAAAGTCTCTTGGAGGCAGAGTTCTGCACTTGCCTCCAACACCTGGTACAAAATGTTCAGTATATTCACTAAGACTGGGAGGGTTATTAGTCCTATCACAGTGCATTATGGCTTAAGTAAGTCTTCACATTCACCTATTGAGGTTGCAATTGTCAATAGTGGTCAACAAACTCCCCTCATTGATAAAAATGGGAAAATTCCCAGGATGTTCCTAGGCGTACAAGAATAAGCTTCATGGAGACATAAAAAATATTCATATGTGACACATTGTTACAATTGTTCAATACTTTGGCACAACAGAACACCAAAAATTAGTGTAGGTCGGCGGGTGGGTGGGATTCAGTGGTTCAACAGGCATGAAATTTGGGATCGGGCTGACAGACAGTGCAAACGGTCTGAGAGAATTGGAAATTTCACAGGACTTATTCTGAGTGAAGCAGCTGCAGCAAGCACCATGCTATCAATGTCAGAGAGCATGCTACATCTAATCTTCATGGCTGTCATATTAACAGCTCCACGTGTTAAACTAAATGGGGTCACGTCATGACCGGGTCTGTGCTGCTTTCTGAATTATGGAAGCTTACTCTAAAGTGTCAGATTGATTATTTATTAAATGATGTGGGCTATGCAGATAGAGTGTATATACACTGGATCTGGATATGGGTGTTGTTTCGATTGCTATTGGCTTGGCTTTGAGTGCTGTTGAGGGTCGACTGTTTTCTCTCTAATGGGTTCACTGTGTTCTCCTAAAGCATACTTGCAATAATACTGATTTTCAAAGCCAACACCCATGCTTAGTCTATCTCAAGAAACGGACATAATGTCAAAAACATGGAATAGTGACAGGATGAGAATACATCTGTGCTTGACCAGTTTTAAGGCACTTAAGGTCTGAATGAGGGGGTAAAATACAAAAAGGTGTGTAAGGCTCTGACTGCAACAAATGAGTTAATAAATCAACCTACATAAAATGGGAAATTACTATGTCGTAGAAAAGCTTAAATCACTTCACCAAAGTGCTGGAAGAAATATTGGCTTCATGTAGTTGCTCCCTATTGTAAGGAAATGCTGGACGACTCAGCAAAGTAGGATACGAGAGATACCCAGTATTCCAAAAATTAATTACTATGAAATTCTAAAGGTGTGGCTTTTTTCCTTTGTCCAGAATTCTTTCTCCTAGACAGAAGCCCTGAAAATAGTTCATATGTGCTTTTTTCCTATTCTATATACACTGGTCACTCTTAGTACACAGATAATGGGTACGATTGGAACGCTCGTTTGAAATTTCTTTGGCTCTTACATATGAAAAACAAAAATAAGTTAACAAAAACCTCTTTTGTTTTTATATAAATACTGCAGCCTTTGTGTAAGTGTGAGCATGGTTGGGGAAATTATAAATAACAAAGTCCTCCCTTTATGAAAAAAAAACAAACATATTTTTAAATGCATCTACTTCAAAACGTGTAGAGAAGGCACTTATCGAAGTCATTGTAACCGGTGTGCATTTTTGTAACTAACATACTCTGTCCTACTGTCTAAGGAGAAGGTTCAATTGAAGTTGAGGTGAAAGTTGAAATACTGTGGGCAGCATAGAGGCATACAGTTAAAAGTCAATCTGGGCCAGCTAAACCTTGCTTCTGGAAGACAGAGTTGGTGGCCTCGTCTCTAGTTGGGGGAGTAGCGGTCAATGGTGCGCGCCTCCGCAGGGAGCTGCTGGGAGGCAGGTGGCAGTGGCAAGATGTCCATCTTTTCATGGGTGAGGCCCAGGTGCTCTGCAGTCAGTTTGGACAGTGGATAGAGGCTCTCCATGGCTTTGGCATCAGCCAGCAGCTGCTGAGAGGCCTGTGCAAGAAATTCTGAAGCCTTCTCCTGTTTTAGGCCTAGGTGTTCCGCTGCATACTTACTCAGAGGATAGATGCCCTCTGAGAAGTCAATCTTTAGTTTGCCATCTGGTATTAGCCCTCCACCAGCTCCTCCAGTGCTGTGCATCTTCATATGACTGATAAGGTTACGCTGCTGAGCAAATTTGCCACCACACACTTGACACTCATAGGGTTTCTCCCCAGAGTGAATGCGCATGTGCTCGGTGAGCCTGTACTGCCGAGTGAAACGCATGCCACAAGCATCACAGGCAAAAGGCTTCAGGCCCAAATGACTGCGCATGTGGCGGGTCATGGTGCCACGCTGAGTGAACTTCTTGCCACATATACTGCAGGGGTATGGCCGGGTCAGCCAGTGGGTCTTCTCATGCTGCCGCAGGGTCGCTGGATCTTTGTAGGTCTTGTCACAGGATGCGCAGCGATATGGGCGGATCATTTCCCCAATTCCTATTGAATGGACATTCTGCCCTGTTTTGCTTTCCAGGAATGGGCTGTGGACGTTGCTGCTATTGTTAAGGCTTGCAGGTCCGTTCGTGTTGGGAGGTTTGTCAGTGCCATTGCTGTTGCTGCTCTCCAGCTCTCCCCCATGGTTAAGATCCTCTTCTGCATGGGTTTCAACATGGGCATTGAGCTGTTCTGAGCTGGGGAAGCCCTTGTCACATGGGATGCAGACGTACAGGTTA
Source organism: Ancistrus triradiatus (assembly GCA_025084515.1). Taxonomy (NCBI): domain Eukaryota; kingdom Metazoa; phylum Chordata; class Actinopteri; order Siluriformes; family Loricariidae; genus Ancistrus; species Ancistrus triradiatus. The sequence goes on from JAJAGP010001092.1 coordinate 144,101, forward strand.
TCTCCAAAGCTCTCTGGCTCATAGGGCATATGATACCTTCCACGTGCTCCTGGTGGAGATGGCCTTCCCTCGCTGCTGCCTGTTTCTTCACTACCAGTCCCATTTTCATCTTCTCCATCACAGGTCACTGGCCTGTCATAGACACCCTCCCTAAGGTTAAACTTTTCGTCACCATTTTTGTGATGATTCATATGCTGGTGGTGTGACTCTTTATCCTGTTCGCCCATGCCCCCACTGTCCTCTTCGTCATCATCTTCATCTTCATCCTCCACACTGTAGGGCAGGGGTTCATTCTTCACCCAGCGGTAGATGCTGCTATCCCTGGTGCGGTCTCCTGGTTCTACTAAGTGGTCTGGGCTGGGGCCGCAGGGGAACGTTTCCTGGCCCTGGGAGCTTGAACGCTGCAGGTGTGGGAGGTGGGGTATGGGATTGAGAAGAGGAAAGGAGCGTGGAGTGATAGAGCCAGTTTGGTGCGCAGCCTCTATTTTCCCAGAGCCATTATTTGGGCTAAGCAGAGGACTGGTGCGTTGGCTCAGTTCTTCTTCTGGTTCTTCATTGGGGTGAATTAAATGCTGCTGGGAATTGGGGCTCTTCTTGGAAAGGTCCAGACCATATATGGGTGAGCAATTCCTGTCTGCAGAAGGCAGGCGCAGACCTGGCTGTGAAGGTATGGCTGTTTGAGCGTGGGGGTAGGGCTGTAGGCCTTGTGTGGGTGGTGGAGCGTAAAGCTCTCCTCCATGGGAGGCCAGGTGATGGGGAGGTAGGTCCTCCAACATTGGGCCACGAGGTGTGCTCATCACCCCACTAGAAAAGCAGGGCTGTATTACTGGAGTGGACACCCGCAGTCGTCCCGGCAAAACCCCACTGGGGCTCATTTTACTGTAAGGCAGGAACCCATGTGTGGGCCGCAAGTGGTATTTCCCATTTCTTTTTAACTTTTTCTTGCACAGGGCCACCAAATCCAGCAGTTGCAAATAACTGGCAGCTGCCAATACTGCCCCTATGTTGGGCTCTGTGGAAGAGGTGGGGTCGCCATCACTTAAGCGTCCTGTATAGATATAGTCAAGTATGACTCGGAAGACACCTGGACTCACCATCTCATGGTCCAGGTTGATGAGGTTGTCGTGAACAACAAGGGATTTAAGGTAAAGGCTGCTGGCAGCCAGAATGTTCTTATGAGCACGGAATAAAGCATTTTGCACCACTATGATGACATCACACAAGAAGCCCTTAGTGCGCTGCGTGTTCAGTTGCAAGAGGAGGTGTCTAGCATGACTTGGGACTTCCATGGCATCCAGCATCGTCTTCAGTCCACCACCTGAAATGGCAGAACAAGAAAGAGAAGGATTATGCTATAACCTCTTTCTGAGTCTGTCACATCCTATAATGAAGTTTTTCTAGTAAACCTAAGTGCACGCACCACAGAAACAAGATTCTTGGGCATAGTGATCAGGAAATCAAGGTTGTTCCAAATTATCACTGGAACTTGTTTAATAAAACAGCTCATTAACTCTGAGTAATAATGAAAAAGCACATAGGAGCACCTGAACCTGTGGCTCAGGCTAACACAGCAGGAAGATAAACATGAAAAACATAAATCTAATACAGTCCTCACCCTGCGACAATGAAATATTAAAAAGAGCTATTAAATAGAAAATTAAATGAAAAAGAATAAGAAATAAGATCTCAATACAAATGAATATTGACAAATCGGATTTTGCACAATGGCTTTGTAACTGTAATTCCATCTTTAAACTTCACAGTAAAAGAAGGCAAAAAAACATAGGTGGAAAATAGCAATGTAAATGTGTTTCCATAATGCTGTCTTTCTGATAAAGCATTCCAGAGGTGGTGTGTGGAGTTTTAAACAAAGTCGGACTGAAGGTTTTGCAAGTGTGATGAACAGCAGGTATAAACCAGTGGGACAAAAATGTGTCTAGTAAAAGATAGGACACTGGGCTCCCTTTCAGCTCGGTCAAATAAGGAACTACGTACACTTACACTAAATCTTATCAAAATTACAGCACTTAGGACTAGGAATTAAAAATAAGTATTTTATCAAAACTACAAGAAAATCCCTAATTCTTTCTCAGGATGTTCAGCAAACGTTTTAGCTCTGTGCAGGATTTATTAAATCCATTTACATAAACATTACACACTGTATGCGTGCACTCAGGCTCCAGTCTGCATATGAGATAAAACGGATTACGCGTAACCCTAGGCCTTTGCTTTACTGATGGAAAACAAGCAGCTAAATAAATAAAGCCAGCCATAGTCATCCTGACTTGAATTCATGCTCACTTTTATATCTTTGACGAATAAATACATCTGTATTTATAAACTGCAATTTAGACTTAGTGTACACTTACTGTACAGAAGTGCATTAATTAAAAAAAAAACATAGTGATCATTTGACATCCTTAATGACTTGGTGCTTTTTTTATAATTGTATATGACAATGATAAGGGCTAATGGTTTAACAGGTGACCTGTTACTGATCCTAGACACGCCAGACACTTTTCTAAGAACATGTTGGGAACTCTGGTGCTTTGTGATCATATGCTGTGGTTTAATAGATAGTTCAGTAGACAGGACTAATATTATTCATATTTGTAAAAGTCTAGAGCTTATGGTGATTTAGATAGACGCATCAGTGAAATTTTTAGGATAAAGGGTAATGAAAAGAAGCCTCATTTCTCTCTCTCTCTATCTCTGTCTCTCTCTCTATCTCTGTCTCTCTCTGTCTCTCTGTCTCTCTCTCTCTCTCTCTCTCTCTCTCTCTCTCTGTCTCTCTCTCTCTCTCTCTCTAAACACAGGCTGTTGAGTTTGGGACAAGTTGGAGTGCGACTCTGCGCTGATGAGCTATCGGCACGGCGCAAAGTGAGAGTACACACATACAGTGACACTTGTAATACCGATTTTATCCACATAAAATGACATTTAAATCTAATACAAAAAATCGCACACAACTTACTGGTTGCAAAAAAAGTCTTTCGTCTTCGGGTTAGTGCACCTGCAGCGAGACGGTGCCGTTTATTTAAAGGAATAAAGTAAATGTATAGGAATATGTAGGCTATTATGCAATCTGGTCAGTACTAGTAAAGTGGTTAATTTCCATCATATGTCTTACTGATTTTTCCAGAGTGTGCAGGACTTTACGAAAAAAATACAAAAGTATTCATATAAATTTACACTTCTACACACATGCGCAAAAATGCAACCAAAATCCTCAAGCGCATCAAAAATCAGACACCGAAGACAGGCGATTGCGCGTCCTTCTAAATAATCATTTATAAATACATAATTGTATACATGCACAGAGATATCATAAATACATGAATAAAATATGTTCCTTAGTAATATTGCCACTGCCTCTGTGAAACAAATAATACAAATCATACACAATTCCTGACAAAGTGTTTTCACTCAATGTGGGTTACTTTCTGTCAACGTCTATATCCCAAGCGGATTACTCTTATATTCTTATATGCAGAAAAACACAGTGAAAAGGCATAAAACAACAATATTTCAATGAGCTGTGTTAGTCCTGCCTGTTTCTAAGGCGATCCCAAACAGAACCAGAACAATCAGGAAAGGGGGCATAGCGCATTAGATCTGAGCTGTGTATTGTCGGGCATCCGCTCCTTTCTGTCTCAGGCGCCCATAGTGTCGAGTCAAAAAAGGGAAGCGGTAGCACAAGTAAATCATGTGTAAAACGCTTTGTTTGAACATCACGCATAAACACTTATATCCTCCTGTTCACGTCTCCTGTGTGCCTTAGAAATCGTGATCAGACAGATCTGTCTCTTCTAAAGCCCAGGGGAGCCTAAAATAAACCACCATTAATGAGATGTCTCATACCGCACATTTAAAACACACACACAACCTTCATCTTAATGAGACCTGTTAAGCTCAGCAGTGTTAGTGTTACCTTTAGCAAAACACTTTTACAAAGTAGGCAACTAGGCTACATTTTGCCACCAGGCAGGTATTAATTGTGAAGAAAATAAATATTAATAACACGTACGCTATAATACGCTATTCACTAAAGCTGCATCTTCGTCTTCCTAATGCGATGCCTTTAGAAGGTGTCAAAACCTATATCTGCTAGGAGGTGATAGACTCATTTGCTATATTTGGTATGGTACATGGTCTTGCCTCAGGGCGGCCCGTGGGTCCTATTTTGGACGGTTTGGTATTCATTAGGCCCTGTGTTTTGTCTGTGTTGTCACATGGCTGTTTTTGGGTTGAGCCAGGGGTCTGAAGTGAGGGGTTTAAAGTCTGCTCGTACTTCCAGTACTGAGTCTGTCAGAGCAGGTCTTCAGCAAAAAAAATCCATCCTGTCTTTGAGATTTAGCCTGACCTTACACATAGCGCTGTACCCGAGGACAACTGTATCCATGTCGAGCAATTTACATCGTATCATCTTCAAAGGCTGTGCGCTTGGATTTTAAAAGTTTGCTTTCTTCTGCTTGCTAACAGTTTTATAGTTCAGCCACAGTGACCGGTATAACAGCTGGGCTGAGCACACAAAAGCAAAAAGTACGAATATTATCCAGAAATATGGCGTATGCAGAATAATCTGCCGTTGGCTTGGAGCGCATAAGTAGGAGCCTATGTGACAAACTTTACATGAGAGCCAAAATCCACTTTACCCTTTCTGTAAACCGTCTAAAGTTTCATACATGTCATTTTTTGGCATTAGATGCATCACATTTCCAGCTTTTCTTTCTCGTAATTTCTATTCACGTTTTGTATCACAGAAATGATCGCTAGGCTGTAGGCTATCGAAACTGCAGAACATCCAGAGTTAACAAGTGCAGTCGAAAGATGGCTTAAAAATGACCCATAAAACACAGCCTAGTAAAACACAGCCCAATATGTGAATGTGAAATCTGTTTAATTTAAAGCAAAATCATCTAAACAGTTTTTTAAATACTTTTATGATGTTGAAGTGATTTAGGCCAGGTTAATCTGGTAATACACTGTGTTGCATTTCTAATGCTGCTTGGTTTCCTGTGCTTCTCGTACAGCCGATACCCGCCTCTCTCTCTCTCTCTCTCTCTCTCTCTCTCTCTCTCTCTCTCTCTCTCTCTCTCTCTCTTCTCCCTCTCTTCTCTCTCTCTCTCTCTCTCTCTCTCTCTCTCTCTCTCTCTCTCTCTCTCTCTCTCTCTCTTCTCCCTCTCTTCTCCCTCTGTGTTTCTATCTGTCTCCCTCAGCACACCCATCACGTTCATTCACAAATCCTGCTAACAGCATCTCCACAAGCATTTTCACCACACATACGGCCTCCATTTGAACCTCAAAGGACTGCAGAAAATGTCTCAGTTCTGGTAAAGGGAGCCCAAAGTGGACTGAACCCAACACAAAGACTTGTGGGTATACGTTCTCATCACTTCAGCACAGCTGGTCGTTTTGCGCCACTGTGTGTACCTGTTCTGGTCACCCAACTTCAGCCACTTCCACAGCAATTACACGGTCTTAACTTTTGCATTTTCATCCCAGCCTACAACTAACGACTCAGGCCTATAATAAATCGCGTGTACTTTATCTTTTAATAACTGTCACGTTTCTCTAGCAGACAGTTAACTGGCTGGATTTAGTGACGCGACCAAAATGTTCTTAGTTCTTACAGGGGACCCTTCGAGTTTTCTCCAACGACTGGTTTAATGATGCAACAAAAATAAAGCATGTCCTCATTTCTCACACGTGACTCCTTAAAAACCACGGAATTACCGACATGTGTTGTTAATGCACCAAAAATAAATCACATCCTTATTTCATACACGTGACTCCTTAAAAGCGCGGAGTTAAAGTAACATTTTCTATTGCTGCAAGAAAAAAAATGTCCTTGTGACTCGTTAAAAGCTTCCACATTTTACAAATGAAAATCAAAATAAATAGGCTAGCGTGCAGCAAATTGATTTGCTTTGGAAGAAACAAACAGAAGTCTGATGATTCCTTTCTAACCAATATTATCGTATAAACTGAAACATCATGCCCTGTTTGTTAGGAGTGCGTGTGCTGTGGCCCGACAGTCACACACAGCTAAGCCACAGTTAGCTAAATAAATAAATAAATACATTTTGAATGTCTTCAGCTCCTTGAAACGTTTGTGATAGGTTACATTAAGCGGCATACTCATTATCAGTAAAGGGAAACACGTGCAGAACTGTTTTGCTGTTCATGCTGAAAATCTGGATTACAGCTAGTTGTAAATAAAGTAGGCTAAAAAATAGGCTATTGAACTAAGGTGTTAATATAGATATGTAAATATATATGCAATTATGGACCCTATATAATTTCAGCTGGGGTACAGAGATACTAATGGGAATTAATAAGACATGTCGGTCTGTTTAATAAACGCAGCCTATTCCAGAAAGCGTCAATAAATAAAGTTTGTAATCGTTTTTGAATAAAGTCAGATTAGGCGAATGTGGCCTATTAGACATATAGAAGCGTTACCTGGATACCCGAGATCTTCTGCCATCCGCTCCGAGTCTCCTGTAATGATCATCTCAGCGCTCTTCTGCACGCATTTCTGACGTCTCAACTCTAAACTGCCAGCCTCCAAAAACCATGCCAGTTTTCCGCACACGACTGCCAACTCTTTTTTAATGTTATTAATTGCTGTGAACGTTGTTCGCCCTCCCCTCCTCTCTCTCTCTCTCTCTCTCTCTCTCGCGCGCGCGCTCTCGCTCCCTCCTCCTTTAACCAATGTGCCCCTCTACAGCATCGTTTTCTTCATTTCTTTTTATTTGTTTAATTTCATCGACTTTTTTCCTGCCCGCTGAGCTGAAGCTGTAGTAGCTGCTGATGCAGTCAGCCTTAGCGCCGTATGAAAGCGTGATGTCAGTCTACAATGAAATGCAAAGGTAATAGCGAGGGCAGGAACTAACAGTGACCCCAACTTGAACTCCTCAACACGCAGTTGCCTCGCCTTAAAGAGACAGACGAGGCTATTACTGTATATCACACATTCTGACTTCTATAGAAAAACAGACTAAACCTCACCGACTGACTTTTTTCCATCCTGATCGCTGAGATAAATCACGTGAGAGTTTCGCACATATAAGAGCCAGCTCGTGTTATCGCCTCATGCTTCCCCGATGCCAGCACAGTTATTCACTTTTTATACCTAAACAAGCAAAAGAATGGGATAAAAACAACTAACCCAGGGTTGCAAACAGGAGGGGATGGAAAAAGACAAAAAGGTTTGCTAAATAGCTGTTACCATATAGTAATACAATAGGATATATAGCCTATAAAAAGCGTGTTTGCTGACATTTGTTTTATAGTCAAATGTACATTTAAGAACACCTGTCTGTGCTCTTTCTGAACTCTGCTAAAATACACCAACTTATTTTTAAAGTCTACCATTTTTACTAATTCTCCTTCTCGCTGAATGAGTGACTTATAATTCCCTAAGGCATCCTGTCATTCAGTAAAGGAATACATTAAATTAATAGGCTACATAAGCAACAGGTCCATTTCCAAAATGTCAGACACTAAATCAAACACGGGTATGAATAAAGTCCACGTTGAAAAATACTGATACATTAGGCTATAGAGGAGCCCACCTAACTGATTTATCATGCAGGTGTTTAACCAGCTACTTTTCTAGATTTGGGGTTAAACCTAAACTAACCTAAATACACTGAAAATACTTTTTGTTTTCCAAGTACTGCAGCCACAAGTTTGATGGTCCATGTTGGTTGAATTTGTGTTTGTTAAGCTTAAAAACATTTAACTTGGCCTACATTCATTGTACAATGTTTACACCTGATGTGACAGTAAAACAAAGCACCGGTTGCGGTTTGGTGATTCTTAGCATATACTGATTACTTTTAAATTTACCTATCTAGACTCTCCTTTGCTAAATCTGTTTTAAACACTCCCGACACCTATCGTGATTTAATGAATAGTCTAAAGTCACATCATCGATCAGACGCGATGTCTGCGGCCCCGCCTCTTCCATCTCCATGGTAACCGCGCACTGACTGTCTGAGCTCACCTGTGCATGGTGGCCGCAGGTACACTAAACTAAACAACGCGTCAAAAACAGCACCCTCTTTTGAAGTAGGCTACTTTTTTATCCTACACTCTATCCTGGCCTAATATCCTGGTACGATCACCCTGGACAGTCCGGTTGTACCCACCTCGAAGTCATGTCTGATGGCCCGATCCTGCCGTTGTTGAGATTTCTCTCCGCAGGATTTACCCAAGCCACACATATCCAAAGAGTCTGATCCAGATCTTAACCCCGCGGTCCTTTCCCGTTCAGTTCCGTTCCTCTTCCTCCCCGCTCCCTCACTGCCTGCGTCCTGCTCTCTCTTTACTCTACACGTGCCGCGGTGTGTACGGGACGCTGGTGAGGTAGTTTAGAGCCGATCTCTATTTAGCGCACCCACCTGCTGCTGACCGTGCGTACAGCGACACCTAATGGTCAAAGCATAAGCTCCGGGTACGGTAAAACGGAGCGTGTCCGGACTATACCCTTCTAATGTGTGAACACTCAGTCTCTTGTTTGTTAGGTACATTCCCCGCAATAAAACAAACAAACAAAAACCACAAGACAAGACCAGCATGTTGCGTTTTTGGATGCTGGTTAATTAGCAAGACCATACGAAGTTTGGAAGTTTGGTGATGGTCTGCTAATTTAGCTGGTTAACTTTAATGGTCTAGCTAATCTTGCTGGTAAAGCTGGTTGACCAGTGTCCAAAACATAACATATGTTGATCTTTGATGAGGTTTTTATTTACACTTACATTTTAGTTTAGCTTTTGTGTTGTAAACAGTTCTGGACTGTAGTCCATTTGTTGTTATGCATATTTTTTATTACACTTTACTCTGTCAATCACCACAGGACTACAGCTGACCACATATTGTTCAGGTGATGACCCATTCTCAGAACAGTAGTAACAGATATGGTAGTGAGATTGTAGTTTGTGTTGGATTTTATAAGTGCATCAGGTGAAGCAGGGTTTCTGGAACTTTACCATAGCTGAACTGCTGGAAGCAAAGAAATTTGTGATGATTGCCTAAAAGATGCTTTTGGCTGGATATTGGCTTGTTAATTGCAGAGCAGTTAATAAGAAAGCCTCTCGTAAAATGGCAGTGAGTGAATACAGACGGAAACGATGTGTGAATCACCTGCTCACAAAACATGGTCCGATTTTCACTTATGTCAACACACTGTCTAAACTATAAAACTGCTTTTGATTTCATTAAACATGTAAATTATTTGTTTACAATCAAGTATGGAAATTTTCCTTGTTTTTGTACTTTCTCCTCATAACCTTTGAGCAAAAAGCACACATCAGAAGACCAGAGGTGATGTATAAGAATTAAAAAAGCTATATAAAAAATATTACCTAGGACTTCAAACCACAGCAAGACAAATTCTCTACAAACACACTTATAGATAATTTTTCCTGCTGCTAGTCTTCAAAGAACTAGGCGTCCACAAACATTGCACCAAGAGGACAACATGAAATGAAAAAGGTGAAAAACAATCCAAGTATAACAGTAAAACCTGCAAATGTCTTGAACTAATTGAATTTAGTTTTCTCAATAAACACTGATAACATTGCACCACAAATACAGCTACTGTGCTAAAATTGCATTGAGTCTCCGATTTGCAAAGCATCCACAACACTTTCACTGCACAACACCGCTAAAATCTCATCCCAACTGGGACTGGACTTGGTGCCCCTGATGGATCAATTAATTGTAAATTGTATTCAGTGAATGTTAGGGTAGAAGCCAATGACTTGAAGCTTAGTAGATGTGGAATGATACAGAAGACTAAAAAAAGTTAAATTAAAAGACATAAGTAAATCCTTTATAGAATGTTTTTTAAAGAAAAAATTCATATTATGGAAGTCTAGACCTTAACAGAACTGAGATGCAGTGTAATGAGCTTCAGTGGGCTGCCGATCCAAGAAATCCCCAAATTCCCATTGTTAGCTACAGAAGACAAAAGGGGGTGTACCAGATAAATACAAGGGTTCTCCTAGCAGCCTGCTATGCAGAATATATACACATCTTGCCTGAAATAATTCATCTGCATATATCCTTTTATATATGACAAAACGTGACCCGGTTAACTTGAATTCCCCTATATATATATATATGTGTGTGTGTGTGTGTATCTATCTACCTCTCTCTCTCTCTATCTCTATCTATCTATCTATATATATATATATATATATATATATATATATATATATATATATATATATATATATATATATATATATATATAGATAGATAGATAGATAGAAACATATATAAATATATATAGGGGAATTCAAGTTAATTGGGTCACGATTTGTCATATTTAAAAGGATATATGCAGAAGATGACTGCATAAATGTATGAGTTTCAACAGTGTGTTGTGTTATTCTCTTAGTTTAAGTTAAATATACTTAGGAAAAATTAAATTCTTAAGTATCACAGCTATTTAAATGCAGGGTGTCCTACACCAAGACAGATGTTCTGTGTTCAGCTAAAATACACCACCAATTACAATTTAAATGTTTTAGAATAACACAAAGTGTATTAAATACAATAAAATTAAATAAAACAGAAATACATTAATACCTAGAATTGTATGTGTGTGTGTGTGTGTTTGTGTGTGTCCATCCATGTCCATATGTGTAGTCATTTAATATTATACTCCACAAACAAAAACTTAGTCACCTTGTGTATTTAAGGTGGCAGTTTGGCAGAGGTGGGATTTAAACCCTGCATATTCTGGTTCATAGTCCAGTACCTTAACCACTAAGCCACTGATGGCATTCCCTGAGGATGCTCGGGCTGAGTCAGGATTCGTAGATTGAGGAGAAGTGGTAGTCTTGAATGTAGAGTTGAATGTCTTGTTTGATTGCATTTGGGAGTGCCAAAGTCCATAGCGTGAATGTAGTAGCTGAATTTGCAGGTGTATCAAAACGTACATTCATATGAGTCTACCAGCATTGGCAAAAGTCTACAGAAAGTTCTCATCAGAGTTCATGGAGGTATTACATGCTATTATGTACGTTTCAGTCAGAGGTGACTAATTTTTTGTCCGGTGAGTATATTTCAATAGCTTTCATGAAATCAAAATATAGGGCCCAATAGAAAATCATCACCTTTTAAACTCCTTAACTTTTGTCCCATTACATCCTGAATATTCTAATAAATATGATTTAACTCTTTCTGGCTGTATTTATATAGCCATTATAACCGTCAACATCAAAGTGAAAATAACAAAAACAAACTGATCAATTGTTAAAAGTGAACTTTCAAAACACCTAGTGTGGATAAGTGATCAGACTCTTTTGTGTAGCCATAAACCTGCACAGGTACAAATTCTCACCTTCCAAATCACACACCAGGGCTAACCAGCCCCCACCAGAGATCAACTGGAGTGTTCTTTATTACTTCAGAATAAAGCCAGATGTTCCCTGAGGATTCCACTACTAGTAGTGCATGGTATAATGCATAGAATTCACCATGGTTTCAAAAGTGCTCTAAGGTAAATTTGTAGAAAAAAGTTAGTAGAAGGATACAAATAGATTTCAGATTCTCTGTCAGTGTCTTGGAGTGCTATTCAGATCATTACTAAGATGTGCAAAGTGTACGACAGAACCAACACCTCATTAAAACTGGTTATCCCTCCAAACTGGACACCAGAAGGATATTGATCAGAAAAGCTACCAAGGGGCCAGTAGCAACTTTGAAGGAGGTACAAGTTTTTATGGTAGAGATTGCTGGTTTTGTGTACGTGGCAACAAGCTCACACGCTTTACAAAAACCTGCCCTGTGTGACATGGTGCCAAGAAGGAAAAAGTTCCACACTGAGTCTCATTTGCACTTGTAATGCGACCTAGCAAAAGGTTTTTATGAGATAAGACTAAGACTGAACTTTTTGGATAGAATCCAGGCACTTGCAAAAAATATAAGATTGGCAACAAACTACACACACCATCCAACATACACCATAACTACTGCGGAACATGTTGCTGTCAACAGGATGCTGTGGGAGTGCTTTTTCTTAGCAGGGACTGGGCAGTCGGTCAGGACTGAAGGGAAAATGAATACTGACAAGTATATCTAAATGTTTGAGGAAAACCTGCCGCCCTCAGCTAGACAGCTGACAATGGTCAGGTGGTTCACCTTCCAGCATGACAACATCCCCAAATGAACAAAAAACTTAGCAATTCCCTCTGCAGGGAACTTATTATGACACAACACATGTGTATCATCTGGCTATTTGTCCAAACATTTTCACATACCAAAGTGTGTTTCTTTTTTCAATTATGCATTAAAAATTATGCAGAATAATTTATCGCTATATTGATCATTCTTCACTTGACATACAAATATAACGTATTTGAGAGAGCAATTTTGTAAATATAAAAATGAAACATTTGGTACTTTTAAATTAAACTAAACATCTCAAATTGTATTCTTGAAGTGTATTAAGTTATTAGTTATTAGTTATAGTTGACTATATTAATACATCTTAAAAATGACGTGGTGTCAATGTAGTTTTTTTTTTATTATATTAATTTAACATACATAATTTGACAATTATCAGTAGTATTAAGAAGATGTGTAAGGAAAATGCTTTTTTTTTTTTGCTTTGTTTTTTGAATTTTTGTAAGTCGTCTTATCTTAAAAGACTTATAAGCACTACCTTAAAAGTTTGTATAAACCATAGACCTATTTTTTACCTTAAGCACAAAACTGGGAAAAAATAAAGAATAACTGCAATATATAGAAACTCCGTCACAAATAAATAGCAGAACATTTTAAACAAAATGAGATACACACACGCAGAACACAGAGAGCAGGTCTCAGCCTCTGGTCTGAAGGGGAGCAGACTGTAACAGACTACTGGTATTTCTCAGTAAAAATGATTAAACTGTAGCATTATGTAACACATGGCACCTGGATTTCGTAACTACAAAGCAGTAATTCAGTAGAATCCTACGAAATAATCTTGCAAACTATCAAAATGTTTGCCAGCTTCCATGGCACATTGCTATATGATGTCAGTGATATTAAATGGCGTTTTCTTGTTTTTCCTAATTGCAGGGAGTTATCTGAGTTATGACATTTTTGCTAATTTTCATGAACCATTAAGTCGGTTAAAGTTCTGGGACTTTACTTGGAAGATGAGTAAATAAAGTTTATACTCGATCTGTCATCCCAGAATGATCACAAAATTCCAAACAGCATCTTGTGATGTTACTGATTGTTTGACTTTCTCTGCCCTCCAGTGGGGGTTTAGGTCAGCTGGCTAGTGGGAATCCCATGACAGTCAACACTCCTTGATCTTATTTGGTCTTCAAGTAGTTGTTGCACATCTTAAAGCTGTGTTTTGGGACATCTTTCCTGCTCCAGTATGAAGACTTCTCCACAAAATTCCAAATAGCAATTATAACAAAAACACATGTGCCACAATTATTGGCATCCCTTCATTTAGTACTCTGTGCAACCTGACTTTGCCAAAATGACAGCGCTGAGAATTTTCCTGCAATGTGTTATGCGACTGAAAAATGCAGAGCAAGAAATCTGAGACACTCCTCAATGCAGAATATCTCCAGATCCTCCAGAGTCCTAGATCCTCTCTTGTGGGCTTTCTTTCTGAGTTCACCTGGAATTAACTGGAAAGTCTTTTTTGCACATTTGCATGGATGTTTTGGATCGTTGTCGTGCTAGAAGATCCAGCCACAAGCCAGATGTAGCTGTTTGTCAGAGGTAGCCAGTCTTTCATTAGACTCTTCTTGTACTTCATGGATGCCGTGTATCCTAAAAAGGTGCCCAGAGTTTAAGAAAAGCAGCATCACGGCTCCTCAACCATATTTAAATATAGTTTCAGTTAATGTTCCAGAAGAATCTAGAGAACTCCAGGCACTTATGTTTGTGGTTACATGAAATAAGAGACTGTTTTTGGCATGTAGTTCAAATAGTATGTTGGCATGAAGGTGCCATCTAATTATAGATTTGGAGACTCTGTAACATCAAAATAATTCCATCTTCTGTAAATCTTTGTGGGTTATGCCTGGAGAAATGTTCCACTCTAACCATCCTCCTGACAGTGCGCGGGGAAAAATACATTTGTGTCCTCCTCCAGGCAGCTTCATTACAGCTCAAGTTGTTTTATACTGTTTAACTATTGCCCTCACAATGGATATGGCCATTTTGAGACATGTAGACATGCAGCTATTGTATTGCAGTTGAATTATATGCTGATATTTTTCTTTCTCATTTAATTGTGCATTCTCTAATCTGTTGATGAATGTCTGAGGGAATTTGGCTCTTGCTTATCTTCATATTTATACCCCAGTGAAAGCGGGAGTCAGAGATGACCACTTGAGAGTTCCTATAGACATATTTAAAAATGTTCAATATAAATGGGATTATTCCTCAGGCACATCTTGTTCATAAGAATTTCTAGGGGTGATAATAACTGTGAATAAGCTGTGTTTAATTAAGTGTACAATGCCTGATATTTTCTAAGTTAACCTTATTTCGTAGTATATTTTACTCATCTTTGCCTAGGGTGCCAATAATATAGGGAATATAGACATGACTGGAAAGCCAGTGATGAAATTGAGGCATACCTAATACTGATTACATGAACATATTTGGTTAATTTAATATGTAGAATTTCACAGCCTAGAACCTTTTATACAGCTACTGTGAAATGGCATGAGACTGGACAATCTGTTTTTTTAATAACTGTTTAAAACCCCTCCTTTTTCCTGTTTCTCAATTTTGATACAAAGGTTTTATTTTCTTTTCACTTTTTTATTGGGTGCTTGTACCACTTCATCATGTGTTACATGATGTATAAGGTCAGTAGAAAGTTATGGGGTAATTTAAGTTCCCTGTAAAAATGTAAGGTAAATGATTGGGAATATCCTGTATTTCAGTAAAGGCACACTGAAATTTATGAATCCATTCTGTTTAACTCGGCTACATTGTGAACGTCAAACATTTACATCTGGATATGTGGGAAGGTAAGTCTTTGGAGAGGCTTCAGGGCACATTGAGTGTATTATCCACTTATTATACTTAAAGAGCAAGAGATTTTGTAGGCAGTAAGTCTTTGTTTTGGGGTTTATTTTTACATATTGTTTCCATGCCAGTACAGTCCGGAGAAATTAGAAACATTTGATTGGTTGGCTAACTACTGATTAGGCAGGGTAAGTCTTAGGTGCTCCACTACACTATACACAGCAATGTTACAACAGGAAGCATCTAATCATGTCTGGTGAAGTAAGAGGTAATTTTTTAAATGTACCATTAGTCCATTCCCTAATGCTGTCCTTTTCAAAAGAATGATTTGAAATTAGCTGTAGGGTTTGTGTTCTAATGACCTGTGTACGCTGCAGAACTGAGTGTTCTTACTTCCTGAGTAATCAGAACCACAATGTACTGTTTAATTCTGTAATTGTTGTTAATTATACAAATACATTTGAACTCCAGCAGTTGCAGTCAAGTGTAACATTAAATCACGGTTGTTATACTGCATATCTGTGTCACTGTGTTTGTCCCAGCTGAGGTGTTGTACAAACTGTGGCTTTGTGCTGAAATAGGAGCAGTTATTCAGAGAAACACTCACCTGGCAGTAGTCTGTTTGCTTCTCTGACCTTTCAATCTCTTTAGCAGATGAGTGACGTCCGGTCCAGGGCTTTTCCCCTCTGAATCACCCTCCAAGATGCAGCTCTTTGACCAGCACGGGCCAAAGTCACAAGAGTCCAGCTTAGGAGAAGAGGAGGTATTGTCTTTCACTTCCAGTTTCCTTCGATGAACTTTCGATAACCTCAGTGACACAGATAGGCAAAGCTAGACAAAGGACAGATGCGGCCCTCCAGCACCTGGCTGTTTTTTCAGTTCACTTTTAACTCCAAAATGTGGAATATAATACGTAAGCCACACGTATCTTTGGCAGAAACAGTGGTTAAAGATAGCTCACAATAGCTCAGGAGAAAGCTATATAGTGCAATACGATGTCGCTCCGCTTGACCCTCTTGACTTTGGCTCCTGAACTAATTGCTGGCCTTGGAGGTGTTGTCATGCAGCACATAAGACACATAAAGGATGGTGTTTTCAGAGCACGTGGTCAGACGGTGACGAGTGAAACTAGTACTAAAATACCGGTGAAATAAAATGTTAGAACAGAGACGCATGCACAGATTTAATCGAAATTGATTGTGACTGTTCATTATCACTGCCATCAAAGCCAGATTATTTATTTTATTATTTCCAAAGTTCATGTAGGTTAAGACCGGTTTAAAAATATGAACTGACAATTGTTATGCTTCCCTGGTAATTGATGCCACAAGCAGTGATTAATTTAAGTTAAAAGCACAGGGCAACTTCCTCATAGCCTGTGGTTGGAAAAACCCGACTGAACACTGGCCTACACAGCATTTGTCAACCCTCACCTCCTAAATAACACACCTCACTTCGATTACTAATGTGTGTCTCTCCTTTTCCTTAAAGGTGCAGTTAATGTATTTTTTCTAATATTATGTGTATAATGACAGAAAAAAACTTCTTATGTGAGCCACCAATATGCAGCCAATCAGAAAAAAACAACTTGTGTTGTTTTTGTTCAGTTCAGAATGCCCCCAACCTCTTAACGTATTCAGGCATCCTTCCTGACTGACATTCCTTCCTGGCATTTAGGGAGTTTTTACTTGCCACTGTCACCCTAGGCTTGCTCAGTTTGGAATTTGGATCTAGATAATAGAAGATAATTGAATAAAATTGTAAAGCTGTTTTGAGGCAATGCTCCATCGTAAAAAGTGCTGTAGAAATAAATCTGACTTTGATGATGAACAATGTGGAGACACGAAGAAGGGAAAGCCTGTATTTATTTGAATTTGGTGTTGCTCAGCATCAATAAAAATTTTACATTAAGTAAGAGAAAATGCGAGAGTATTAGTTCTATCTGTTCCATAAACTAATGATTTATAAATTATTTTATGTATTCGGCGTTGGCCGAGGTCGAAATGTTCATCCTCTCGAGGTTTCCCCTCATAATGTTTAGGCAGACTTTCTTTGCCGTTGTCATATTAGACTTGTTCATTTAGGGTTTTGGACCTGAATGTCTGTTAAGCTGCTTTGAAGCTTCTTGCACTTGTACATATATCTAAATCTGTTAGACCACCCAGGGTGTCGCCCCATAATTTCTTTCACAGCCTCATTTGCTGACAGGTATCCGTCCCCTATTAGTTTTCTATGGATCCCCAACAGAGCATGTAGCCACTCACAGGCCATCCCACCTTTATACATCCACTTTTCCACATCCAAGGCTTTTGTGTGATGTCGGTCTTCAGCTGCAGACTTAAAAGTCAGAATTTCCAAGAGATGGGAAGAAAGCCAGAAAGACTGCATTTGCACAGAGCCCAGCAATTCATAACTTGTTTTTTTCTTGCACAGTTTGTGACCTGTCCACAGCCTTTTTATTTCAATATGGACTGGGAATAATAAATATCATTCCAGTGAAGTTATCCTTACTCCATTAGTGCATGGCAGACGACCTGGAGACAAAACAGAGAATCTTGGAAACTGCAGTGCTGAGGATGACAGTTAACCATAGCATCCTCTCTGTGGCAGAATGATGAGCATGGTCTCTCTCTGTGGTCGGGACATCTAACATCACACACATGAGCTCTGTCCCATCACTGCCAGATTCGCCCTGTTTGGAACAGTGTGACACCAGGAATTGTGCAGTAGGCCTAACGTTTCCACTCATTCCTAATTCACTGTAATGAGATGTGCTGAGACAGCGCAGGGGCAAACACAGAGGGATGATTTGCATCCTCTCAGTCTTTTGTGAGTGAACGCTGGCCGACACCATGCTCCATCCTGCAGCGCTGGCAGGGTTTGCTGCTTGGTGGTGATGAAAACTGAAATGAAAGACTGCTGTGATTGATAGTAATGATATGAGTGTGGCTTTAATTGGGCACGCTGGGATTGGCCGACAAGGCACATGCGTCGCTTGCTAGCCAACCATTCTGTGGAGACCACTGGTGTGACTCTCTCAAAATACCTTCGTTGAGCATGTGTCTATTGTAACCAGATGTCACTTTGAAACTTGACTGTTTTGTCTCAGCATTTAAGAATGTGGCATGTACCATAGTTGCATGCCTCCTCTGTGTGTGTGTGCCATGTTCTTGGCTGGTTTGTGTTCTGTCACCAGGCCAGGTGCCGGGCCGGTGGGCTGCAGAGGTGCTGCTGGTGGTCATTGGCTTTGCATGTGTGTACTTGCCAGATGATGATCTGCAGGGCACACGGCTGTACACTGAAGTCTCTGCTCCCTGCTTTCTCCTCATTAGCCCTACACAGACCAGCCATTTGCTACCCCTCACCCTCCATCCAAGAGTGGCCTTTGTTTTCTGTGTCCTACACATGGCCCTTGTTGAACCTCCTTTTCTCTCCACCATCTAAATCTCTTTTCTGGTTTAATTCTCACTGAAAACCATATGGTGCGTGACATCATCAGGCCAGGAAGTACAGAGAAGAAAAGAGAGAGTGGAATGGAGAACGATTGCACCATCAGGTCTCTGTGCAGTGATGTCAGCAGACAGGCATTCTGGGAGGCCTGTTGGGGGTGAGCAGAGCAGGTTGGAAGAGCTTTCACTTTTCTAGATTTCACTCCCACCTGTATAATCAGAGTATGGGGGAGAGGCCTGGCCCACAGGGACAGAGCCAAGGGTGGTTGTGGACTCTGTGAGAACTGGTCGCTGTCCCTCTGCAGGAATGGGGAATGTTAGCACTCACTTGCGGTACATGTGTATTCTCACTTTCGTGCTGTATCCCACTGGTGTTCCAGTGCATGCTTGGTGGTGAACCTGGGTTTGGCACCCGCATCACATGGTAGTAAGGATAAAACGAATAACTTTACTGTTTACATCTTGAACTCTGACTAACACCGGCAGTTGCCATTAGGCTCTATGTACATCATGGGAGCCTTATACATTGGCTTGAATCGATTCCAAGCTCCTCTGATGAGTGCAGTACAGTAATGTGTGCATTCTTGGAACAGAAGACCAGACCTGACATCTGGGATATGCGTTAAAGGCTCACAATGTGAAAAACTGTTTTCACCGAGTTGCCTTAATGAGACAAAAGTGCACATTCTACATCTGTTTGTATTGAACCATGAGATTTTCCATGTTTATATGCTATGATAGACAGAATCTAGGATTTCTCCTCCTACTCCTCAGCGGACCTCAGGTCTGTTTCCGCTGCCCTCTCTTTCTCCCCCGCACCCCACTCTGTCTTGCTCCATCTCCGCTCCATCCAAGTGATCTGCTCTGTTCGTCTGAATCTCTCTCATCCTCTTAGACTCTCTCACTGACGAGTCACAATCTGCGCTCCAGGACTTTTTGTCTGACAGTCTCCCTCCCTCCTGCTTTCGTTCGCTGGGTGAACCCTGCAGCTTTATTGGGAGGTCCTGGTCTCCATACCACCACCACCACCAGCACCCCCCCCCCCTTCCCGCCAGCACTCTATCAGCGCACACACACACTACCCCTCTCCTCTGCTCTGATTAATGGCAGAGCTGGGGAGTGTGCCAGGCCAGTTCCTTGCTTAGTGAAGTTTGGGGAGAGGAAGGGAACTCAAGGCGAGGCATGGCTGCTGCAGCTGTGGTTTTGGAGCCTGTCTCTCGGCTCTTGCTCTGCCCCCTTTCTCTCTCCATCTCTTCTCAGGCTCCTCCAGGGACACACGCCTTGGCCAGGCCCCAGGAACCAGGGAGAGAGAAAGTGGGAACCAAGAAAGAGGCTCATAGATATACCAGGGGAAAATTAGGGTGAGTTAAAGGGAAATGGCAGGATGTTTGAGTTTTTGGCAGGAATTAAAGATAGCTCGTAATATCTCGGGGGACAGAGAAAATGTCAGGAAATTTTTCAAGGATCATAGGTTAGAGCCGTGTTGAAATTACATGATGGTCTGGTAATAAATAAAAGAATAGATGGAGAATTCTTCATCATGCTAGAATTCGAACAAGCAAAGGTGATGCGGTTGGATTTCCTGGGATGTCTCGCGTATGAACTCATAAGGTTTGGCCTCTAACATCGTCGCTAACCTTGAACATTCATAGGTTTTCATACAAATTGAGTCTCCTTGAGGCTGAAGGCAGCAGCACATGATTTCAGTGTAGGCCCTAAAGGAGTATTGGGTTTTTGGTCTGGATTTTTGCAGTATAATTCAATTTGCATTATATAGTCACACATTTGTAGAGGAGTTTAAATAAAGCCTCCACATAGCACCACTTGTCGCTGCACAGGAACATTTAAAGGTTCTACAGAGAACCCAAGAGCCACAACAGCTGTAAGGGTAAAGCCCATTGAAGTCCACAAGTATCCTTTAGGATTTTGAAGTACTAATATGAGGTGCAAATGACCTTTATATCTTTTAGATGCCCCCCCCCCTCTACCTAGAACCATTATCCATTACTTTTAAGAGATTCCCAGTGGACTTGAGAGCCCATATTATGCTGTCTTGATATCCTCTTTCCTTTACTGTTTTATTGGCCATGGTTTGTGGTTTGCTGACCTCTCATTCACCCTGGTGCCACCCAACCAGTGCGGGACTCGGGTGCGGCTCTGCCAAAACTCCACAGCACCACATCTGTAATCTATAAACTCTAGCCACTCTCACTCTCCCTCGCCCACCCCCTACCTCCGACACTTCTTCTGATGGCTCATTCCTGCACTGCCATCTGAGCAGGCCATGTACTGTTTCTTCTGCTATCTTTTTGGGGTTTCTTTTTATTATTTTAGTTTAAACATGTACCGGTAGTCTTATCCACGTCTTCCATAACCCCATGCTACATTTTTAAACTCTAGTTCCGCCACTTTATCTTATTCCAATGGAAAAAATTCTCACCCATTATACACATTACACGAGAAGCCAACAAAGTGTGGTGGCTGTGAATTAGGAACCACATAGCTATGCAGACCCAGACCATTATTATTACCCTTTCTGGCCTTGATATGACCCTGTCATAGTACTGGACAAAAAAGTCTCGAGTTAAGAGTTCTCTAGTTAGCCTTCTTTAATAGGCATGCTTCACTTTCACTCAACACAAAGCAAGCATTTCCTTGTTACTAGCTGGGATGTGTTCGGATGATCTTGGTCTATGGAAAGCATTCCATTCATATGTTGCTTAATGTTAAGGACAATCGCCAGTATGAGACGATTAGATTTCCTCTCTAGTGCATGAGCATTTGGCCAGGAGCACCACACCCATTCAGATTTTTTTTAAAGATGTGTTTAACACATCCGCACTGAATACCCTGAGTGCACTACAGCTAAAAAATGAACAAGAAAATAAATTGAGTGACTCGCTTTAGCCGTTCAAAATTTCGAGTGCACCCCTAGGCAATAAAGAAGTATTACCCCTGTGCAATTGTTTTATCATTATTTTGACTTTTTCCACTGTAATCAAATTCAGTGTGTGCAAGAAAAAAAAAAAAATCACATATTGAACTTTTGAGCCCTCATTTCTTGGATCAAGCACCACTTTCCAAGTCCAAGTGTTAACCTTCACTTTTCCCAGACATATTGGCATGCGTTTATGGTAGGGTCCCAGCAGCACCCAGGGATGAATCATGTAGCTGCAAGCATGCAAGAGCACTGTTTTATGATAAATATTGCAAACCATAAATCACTGTTTCTCCGAAGAGCGAGAAAGCACATTATGGGGAGAGGGAAAGGAAGAGTGCAGAAAAGCATTTGGAAATCTGGAGAGAAGAGCAGGGTCACTTTCAGTGGGTGTACGAGTATGAATGGTGGCTAAAAGGGGGTTTCAGGTCAGAAGGACCACCAGAGAGTGGGAGGGGTGCGGGAGGCAGGGGAGAAAAGGAATGGGGAAACACAGCCAGCAGCTCCGAACTAAACCCACATGCTTAAACCAACCAAGACCAACATCAACGTACTGTGTGATTTATATTAAGATTATACATGTATTTACAGCAATGATCAGGCTTTTTCCAGTGCCTCAGTATGACAAGAAATAAGATTGTTGTTGTTGTTGTTAGAAAATAGAAAACCTCAGGTTTTACCATTGATGAGCTTGAAAGCCCAGGAACATCATTAGTTTGTTTCCTCAACAAATTTTCTCCCAGTTTTGAGAAATAGCCAATTCTCAACCACTAGCTTTCTTCTTAGCTCCACAACCACCACCAATATGGAAGAGTAAGGATTAACACATGCTTCCTCTGAGTCAGGAGAAGCCAGCAGCCACATCTCTTCAAACTGCTTTTCCTCTAACATCATAGTTTGAGGAGAGTGCTAACCAATCTGGTCTGTACGCATGAGCTAAAAGACATCAAAAATGATGTGACTGGCTAGCCAGAGAGGGGAATACCATGGTTCCCAGTCAGACGAGACACTCTTTTGCTGCTCGAGTTCACAATCTGCAGGAAAAATGGAACCTCTGTGCCCGTTGTACCATTTGATAGCTCTATAATTTGACTTTTCAGCACTGATATACTCATAGATAAACATCTGGTCTATTAAAAGGCGAACAAGTCAGTGCTCAGTACTACATGGTAGCAATGTCGTGAAACTGGCAGCCTAGTGATTACTATAAAAAACTGCATAGAAATTTCGGCGCAACCATTAAACACTTTAATACAGGTATGCCATCTAGTGGCCACCAAGGCGAAAAGGCTTAAATTCGGTCGAAACGAGAAGCTGAAACTTGTTTCATCTACAGTATTACATTTATTCTGCTAGAAACGTATACACTGTGGTAGCAGCCATCAAAGTGAACATGCTGTTCCCTTCCCATGATAGTCCAGAAATATTTTTCCACTCCTATTCCATATCACAAACGACCTCTGGTTCCTCATTCTTGATCCAGGGTAGAGGAAGAGGCACGAACGGGTCGTAAGTCCAGCGAGGATACACTCTCTTGTACAGGTTCATCAGCACAGTGTCTTGAGAACGGAGCTGACTGTCAAACACACACTTCATGTGACCGTGAGTACCTGTGCAAATAAAATAGGAAAAGTTGGAACACAACAGCATCTCTGAACACAAACTTCTGACTGCCTCATTGTATTCTGTATCCATAATGGTCCAATGTTAAAGATCACTACTGATTAGATGCTTTTTTCTCTCTCACCCAAGGCCTCCTTGATATGTCCTCTCCTGCCCCATTTAGTGCGCAACTCCACTGGCTTGAACCACAGGATATCATCTGAAAGAAAATGCCAGAAAAGGTAAGCATCCAAAGTTTGATTTACATAGACTAACCAGCCTGCAGAAGCTCTAGAGCTGCATAGAATCATATACCATATACAGTGTGTATGTTCAGGGGTGTGCAATATGTATCTTCTCAGATAATATCTTAACTGTTGTTCTAACGAGCTGTGAGCATGTCACTCACTCTGCAACAAACAGTCCAATAAACGCGTTAAGAGTTCCTGTATTCACTGCGTCATGTAGCCAGGTAGGATAAACTCCTGCATGAGTGCCTGAGTAGTGAAAGCTCCAGAGACTACACAAAAGCACATGACTGAACACTGCACAAGGAGACAAAATACAAGTCCACTAGCCTTGCAGTCTACGTTGAAAAGTTGCTCAAAAAACAGCAATCTACAAACTATATTGGAATTTGGCTGGTGTTAAAGACAGCTCGCCAACTACCATATTTCACCATCCGCAAACCATCTGCAGAACATGAAGACTACGACAAACTTTGGGAGTCACCTGTCCACGACAGGCTTAAACAGACAAGGTACCAGCACAAAAACACACTCAGCAAACCTTAGCAGAATCATTCTGCAAATAAAGTGCCTTACAACAAGAAAAGCAACAGAGGGCAAGACAAATGTTGTCACCAATTACATCACAGAAGACACGGTGCCAATTCAGGCGGTTAAGAGATGGGTTCAAACAACTATTGAATACTTCAGACCCACGATATACACTGCCCAAGTATCGTCGAATTACCATTATCAACAAAATCCCAGACAATATTGAGATCATTTTTTCCTCTTCACCTCTGTTGAAGAACATGTAACGGACGACGGCGGATCGCCGGTTGATCTTGAAGGGGTGACCACTCAGTACGATCCTCTTCAGCACCACGCGCTGAGGATCACAGCTCAGAAGGCTGCCTGTGGCCACCAGGTCCTGCATTCCTGCAAAACGACCAGAAAAGACCACCAGTTCATTACAAACCTGTGTCAACATCGGCAACAATCGAATGCACTCACCCAGGATCATGACAGGGCGTGCCCATACTCACAGTGTGACAATTTAGAAATGCCAGTTGACCTAATGCATATATTTGGACTACGGGAGGAACAAAAGCTGACATAGGGAGAACATGCAAACCCCATGCAATCCCGAATCTCTGAAGCTTACATTTTTACATTTACAGCATTTAGAAGACGCCCTTATCCAGAGCGACTTACGATTGGTACGGTTACAATCCAAGCAATTGTGGGTTAAGGGTCTTGCTCAAGGACCCAACATTTGCAGCTTTGCAGAGGTGGGATTTGAACCCTGGACCTTCTGGGCCAGAGTCCCACCTTAACCACTAGGCCACCACAGTCCCTACAGAAGCTACAAGGCGACAGAACTAACCACTTTACCACCAGGTTGCCCGCAATGCAATTTACACATGAAGAGGATGTGACCTGCTTACCATTGGCCCTCTGTTTGAAGACCAGGACTCCAGTCGTGGGGAAGGTGATTGGGGCATACACAGACACAACAGTAGGTGCATCGGCACGCAAGAAACGCTCCATCTTGTGCTTGTCCCCTAAAACATTAAAAATAACTCAGTCAGCAGGATTCTGGATTCTGATTAGTTTCTTAACATAAGGTTAACCGCTGGACTGAAAAGAAACAGATGTACTACAAATTGTTTTTCCCCATAAACTTTAATTCGATCTTCTTACAAGGAACGTACCAGAGGTGTGCTGTGAAAAGATGGGTGAAGCTCGGAAGCGTCTGAAGCCACACTGAAACACCAGCTCCTCCTTTGATGCAATGGGCTCGGTGAAGCCAGGCTGCCGACGCACCAGCATGTGCATCACTGACATCTACACAGGTACCAGACAGGAATGATTAAACTAATTCTAATAAACATCGCATACACAATTTTACACTCAACATTCTGCCTACGAAGCAGGTCAGTCCTCTTACAGTCAGCAGTGATTAGATTTCTGGGTTTTAAAACAGCTCAAAATTGGGTTGAACATGATTTAGAACTGTTGAATAGTAGTCAAGTTATTCATCAGAAATATGCCAGAAATTAATGAATACAATAAGTCTTGAAGCACATTTGAAATGAAATGCTTTTCACATCTTTCATTTTTCCATCAAATCCTGGCTAAGAGACTCCAAATTATTCTACAGTTCCATGATTTACATTTATAGTTGCCCAGATGGTGCCACAGTTTTAAAAACTGGCACACCACCGCAAGGACAAAGTTTCAAATCCTGGCAGTGACTTCTAGCGAGGTCAGACACAATATTTATCACAATTCTTGTGCATACATATACTTCTGGATGAATATGACATAAAACATCATGAGATTTTCACACAAGTCTTAAGAAGTACATACAGTGAGACAAAGGTATCATGGTTTGGGCCTGTTTTGCTGTGTCCTAAATTTGAGAATTTTATCCCATTCCTCCGTACAGAACAGCTTCAGCTCTGGGATGTTGGTGGGTTTCCTCACATTAACTGCTCACTTCAGGTCCTTCCACAGCATTTCGATTGGATTAAGGTCAGGACTTTGACTTGGCCATTCTAAAACATGAACTTTATTCTTCTTTAACCATTCTTTGGTAGAACGACTTGTGTGCTTAGGGTCGTTGTCTTGCTGCATGACCCACCTTCTCTTGAGATTCAGTTCATGGACAGATGTCCTGACATTTTCCTTTAGAATTTTCTGATATCATTCAGAATTCATTGTTCCATCAATGATGGCAAGCCGTCCTGGCCCAGATGCAGCAAAACAGGCCCAAACCATGACACTACCACCACCATGTTTCACAGATGGGATAAGGTTCTTATGTTGGAATGCAGTGTTTTCCTTTCTCCAAACATAACACTTTTCTTTTAAACCAAAAAGTTCTATTTTGGTTTCATCCATCCACAAAACATTCTTCCAAAAGCCTTCTGGCTTGACCACGTGATCTTTAGCAAACTGCAGACATGCAGCAATGTTCTTTTTGGAGAGCAGTGACTTTCTCCTTGCAACCAAAAAGTTCTAACTTGGTCTCATCCATCCACAAAACTTTTGTCTCATTTGTTTAACTGGGTTCTCTTTATCTACTTTTAGGACTTGTGTGAATGTCTGATGATGTTTTAGATCATATTTATGCAGAAATATAGAAAATTCTAAAGGGTTCACAAACTTTCAAGCACCACTGTATTTGTAACGGGGTTGTGCAGTGAGTAGCAGTCTTGCCTCACAGCTGCCTACACAGCTCTGCCTGTGGAGAGTTTGCATGTCCTCCCCGTGTCTGCTGGGTTTACTCTGGATACTCTGGTTTCCTCCCACATTCCAAAGACATGCATTGGGTTGACTGGTCAATCTAAATGGTCTCGGGTGTTGATATAACCTCGTGTCTGTGCCTGTCCTATTGTAAGTAGTACTACTTTGTTTGTCCCCCCTGTATATTCTTTCTCATCTATACAGACTGATTCACATTCACTTGTTTCGAGTCTCAGTTTCATCTGGCTCTGGCTGATCTTCTGTGTTGGTTTTAATACTGTCTATCAGTGCATTTCTGGCTTTACATTACAGCAGCATAAAAATACCAGGTAACTATGCTAATACCTGTTGAGCATCCATTTCAGTCAACGACCTGCTTCATAGATCGTTATGCAGTCATTAAATGGCGCATACCTGTACTCATAACCATTTCATGGTTGTATTACTAGCAAGACGTATGTCAAATAAGTAATGGTCAGTATCATCAATATATTAGTATTGTATCAAAAAAGAGGGATGTTGCATAAAAAAGTGATTATATTATTATTTTATTTTATTTTTCACATTTAACCCTGGCTTTTCCTGGACAGTGTCCATGGCAGTGTTGATTGGGATCCCATGATCTGCTGTAACTTTAAAATTTTGAGCATCAATGTATTAAAGTCATTTTGTTACTTCCACTGAAAGTGCTGATAAGGCATCCCAACGTGTTTTAACAACCAGACGTTTCTGGATTAACCAGTGCATTTTCTGTGACTTGAATTAAACCAATTATAGCTCAGAATGGGCAGGTGAGTAAGACACATACAGTCCATATTTGTTTGGCAACACACCAATCCGTTTCAAAATATGAGAAAGACTGGTATGCCTGGTAGAAACCCAGTGAAGCTGTGTTCAGCCAGCTGTTTAGTTTGTTGAAGTGCACTTCATTAAAATCTGTTTTAGAAGGTTATACCAGCCTATCATTTCATAAGTAGAGAAATTAGTTTAGTGCAGTGGTGCTTGAAAGGCTGTGAACCTTTAAACATTTTCTTGGTTTCTACAAAAGTGACCTAAAACATTAGATTTTCACACAAGTCCTAAAATTATAACGCGATTCCAGTTAAACACATGAGAAGAAATATTGTAGTTGGTTTTTTATTTATTGAGGAAAATGATCCAGTATTGTATATCTGTTGGTGGCAAAAGTATGTGAACCTCTAGCATTGGCAGGGGATTTTGAGGTGAAATGAGACTGGTATTTTCAGTCTATGGCAGTCAGGTGTGAGTGATTGCCTTGTTGAATTTAAAGAACAGGATGTATCAAAGTCTAATCTTCACCACACATTTGCAGAAGTGCATCATGGCATGAACAAAGGAGATTTCTTAGGAACTCAGAACAAGAGTTACTGATAGTTGGAAAGGTTAAAAAACTATCTGTGAAGATGTTGGTCTCCAACCGGTGCATTGTCAGATTGTATACAAATGGAAGAAATTCAAGAAATGCATTGTTACCTTCCCTAAGAGTGGCTGACCAACAAATATTACTCCAAGAGCAAATTGTGTGATCACAAAGGAACCCAGGGAAAATTCTAAGCAACTAATGGTCTCTCACTCTCATTATCTAATGTACATGAGTCCACAAGGAGAACACTACAATGATGCTGTGCATGGCAGGGTTGCAAAGACAAACTGCTCCACTGCTCTCTAAAAAGAACACTGCTGCCCGTCTGCAGCTTGCTAAAGATCACACAGACAAACCAGATGGCTTTTGGAAAAACAATTTCTGGACAAATGAGCCAAAAATGTAACTTCTTGGTTGAAATGAAAAGCCATTGATCCATATCACATCTGTGAAACAATGGTGGTTTGGGCCTGTTTTGCTGTATCTGGACCAGGACTGTTTGCCATAACTGATAGAACAATGACTTCTGATTTAAACCACCATTTTAAAGGAAAACATCAGGACAACTGAAACTCAAGAGAATGTGGGTCATGCAGCATTTAGAAATGTTCACTTGCAGTTATTGCTGCACAAAGGGGTCACACAAGATACTGAAAACAAAGGTTGACATACTTTTGCTACTCGTGAATATGTATCACTGGATACCAGTGGAAATGGTTATCCAGAGGATTAGGCCAAGATCAGGCTCCAAACTCTACTATGTTTAGTCTGTATTTAATATGTGCTTTTCTAAACTACTCCTTTACTGTGTGGAATACCTTCTGTTCATGTGGGAGCAGGGAGACCAGAACCAAAGGTTTTCCTGTCTGATAGCTCTCCATCACCGAAGAAGGAACGTCCTCAATGTGCAGAGTTACGTACCAGCCAACCTACACATCACACAGCATGAATATCTAAACAGCCTTACAGAGAGCAAGAAGGTGCATGTGACTGAGCCCAGTGGTTCCAAAAGGCCTCGAGTTGTGCAATATTCAAAAACGTACAAACACTCTTACCATGGCCCCTTCCTCCTCGACAGAAGCCTCGGCCAGGACACGCCGGCGCGTGCGCTCAAAGTTCTGAAACTGGAAGATGCGGGAGTAGTTGAGTGGCAGGTTCTCCATAGGGTCCCACGGAGAGGAGCGGAAACTCTTCAGGCCTCTGTACCGCTGAAATCTGACAACAGCGCAAACAAACAGAGCTGAGAGTCTGACCTTCACTCTTTATTAAAAAGCATGGAAATGATACAGGATCTGCGTTGGTGTTACAATGTGGATCAGACGCCCAGCAAGGAAGGAAATGGACTACTCAGACGCAGGGCTGTCGTACAGAGAGTGAACCCTAGCAGCTGGAAGCAGACGAGTCATTGTGTTTTCAGCCTTTCACAAAATTCTTCCTCTCACCTTGTCCTAGCAGGCACGTCCAGGGGCGTGTCCACTTCATCAGGAAACATTTCATGCGAGCGAGCTTCGCGGTAGCGTTTCAACCCGTCTTCCTCCTCGGCTTCGTCTATAGCTTCGTCATATTTCTGCTCAGCTCCAACACGGTCTGATGAACTTATCTCCTCCTCCTCTTCATCCTCATCATCCTCATCATGGCAAGTTTCTCCATTCTTATTAAATAAAAGTAACAATGAAAAAGAAAAAAACAAGTACTAGGTGAAGTCCGTGCACACAACAGTAAAGCTGGGTAAAAGGTTTTAACACCACCACACTTGAATTGGTAACTCATAAAAATATTGTAGTCAAAACGTAACTGAAGTAAGTTCTATTTATATTTTACTTATTTTCAATAGATAAAAATGTGTTCACGTTAGCAGATGCTCTTATCCAGAGAGAACTGATGCAATCTTACAGCATACAGGCCAAGCAATTGTGGGTTAAGGGACCTGCTCAGTTGGCCCAAACGTCACAGATTGGCATGAACCCTGGACCCTCTGGTCTATAGTCCGTTACCTTAAACACTGCACAACCAAAGTGGCCAGCCAGGCAGAAGCAAAACGCACCGCACTAGACTGCAACAAAACAAAAATAATATACTGCCAATACAGAAATAATCAACTTTCATACTACTCTGTAATAATTATTATATAAAATATGGTAAGTGGATTTCAGTACAGTACTATAGACCAGAGGTGTGGACTCAAGTCCTGAATATGTTGAACTGAGACTCGACAAGAGCAAAAAAGATTTGAGACTCAGCTTTGACTTTACCGTCATGGGCTTTAAGACTCAAAAAGACTTGAGAGCTTCCACAAGCCTGTTTAACATAATTTACTTAAGTGTTAAATAATACTAAATCGCATAACAGAGCCTTTCATATTGCTCGCACAGCGCAGGATTGCTGTAACGCTAGGGAGCTGAGCTGAAATCGTGGAGGGACGGGGGGACGGGGACACATCCGGTCTTTTGTGGGGAAAAAAACAGTCATGTCCCCCACCCAAACATAACCATTGTAAACATAACTACCTGCTGTTAAATAATAAAAGTAATATGCATTAAAAGAACTTCTGCTACTTACAGACGGGAAAACTCATTTTAAGCTTTGCAGAATTGCATCCCCCCTTCATATACGTTTCACTAGTATAGTTCGCTGTGTGAGGGTCTGGAAGTGTGCAAGTTATCTTCAGTAAGGAACTAATATGCAAAGCTTAACTGTTTGAAGTTAAGCTTTGCATACTAGTTCCTTACTGAAGATAAAGGTTTCAGACATTCTGCTTAACGTCTATCATTCAATAGAATAAAAACACATTTAAATTGTAAGCAAACTGTATTTTGTTCACCCAATAACTCACATTAGCTTAAGTGTACCCTAAGATGTAGATGAATTGAATTCTAGACCGAATTTTAGGTGGTTTGGTTTGTTACGTATGCCAGACAGGTGTTTATGGTACAGATGGTGTGTGAGTCTGGTCTATTTTCCATCCAGATCAGTTAAAATGGCAGAGATTTGAAAAACCGACGTCCGATAATTTCAATCCACCAAAGAGGAAAGTAAGTAAAGACCCCAGTAATAACTGTGCTTACGGAAATGTTTCATAATGATGTCATTAGGCAAAGGCACAGAGAACAGAGCTGGACACAGAGAGGCAGGGACAGTCAGAGTCTCAGGTGAGTTTGTTAAGCTTTTGTATCAGTGTGATAAAACAAAGAGCTCTCTTATTCAGACAGTGTGTGTGTGTGTGTGTGTGTGTGTGAGTGAGTATGATGTGATCTCAGAATCTTAATTGAGATGCATCATGAAGATGGTTGTATTGTATTGTAGTCATCTTTAAAAATCTTTTGGGTGTGGTGGCCTAGCGGTTAAGGTACTGGACTATGAACCAGATGGTCCAGGGTTGAAATCCAGCGTCTGCCAAGCTGCCATTGTTGGGTCCTTGAGCAAGGCCCTTAACCCACAATTGCTTGGATTGAAAGACTGAAGTGTAAGTCGCTCTGGATAAGGGCGTCTGCTAAATGCTGTAAATGTAAAACACTAAACAC
The DNA here is from genome assembly GCA_025084515.1 of Ancistrus triradiatus. Lineage (NCBI taxonomy): Eukaryota > Metazoa > Chordata > Actinopteri > Siluriformes > Loricariidae > Ancistrus > Ancistrus triradiatus. The sequence continues at coordinate 175,489 of JAJAGP010001092.1, forward strand.
ACTAAAAAAAACCTCACTGGGCATTTGGTGACTTGAATAGGACTTGACTTGAGACTTGTTTGTCTTGACTTGGGACTTGACATGGGATTTGATGGTAAAGACATGAGCCTTACTTGTTTCTTGCAACTTAATGTCTTGCTCCTATATACTCTAACATGCACGTTGTGCAGTGCTGTACAGTGTCTTTTGAGCCTGTTTACAGCCACAATGTCTGGAGTGAAAAAACTGATTTTTTACTTCCTATTATAATTTATTATCATTTCTAAAGACCTTGACCAGTAAAGCAAATGGATTCTGATCGGATGCACATTAACCTGCAGATTCCTGTACTCCAAATCAGCAATTTCAGGGCACTACAGTTACCGTGACAGTGCCAAGTTACATTTCATTTGTGGTTAAAATTCCTGCTTTGACAGGACCGAGCAAGTGGTGTCTAAGATGGGAAAAGGGCAAGACATGCTGTGTGGGTGAATCCACACCCTGGAGGGGTCAACCTGCAGAACAATGACAGGTGCATTAATAAAAATAATCACCTCCCATCATCTGAAGTACCACTTCCCTCCTTGTTAACATCTTGCATTGTGAAGTCCTCTTTGGTGCTCACCCAGACATCAAACGCATGCTAATTAGGATTAACGAAAATAAAGCCTCCAGACATAAGGAGCTTCCCCCTGCTCTTTCAAGCCTAGCTGGTATAAATAAATGGCCGCCCGCTCCGCAGGACCAGACAGGAAGCCCTGTCCAAAGAGCAGGAAGTCGGGAGGCTTCTCTCGGGACAGGCCTGCCGCTCCAAACACCATTGTTGCGGCGAGCAGCCTGGCACTGGGACTGAGAGGCAGAAGCTGAAAAAACAAACAATGCCTCTCCACCATGCGGCGCACAAAGAGCCAGTCACGTATGCACCGTTCCACCCGCGGCGTGCCCGCCCTCCTGCCCGCTCTTAACCAATCAGCTGTGCCCTCGGTCTTTATGTATAGACATGCTGTGCATTGTCAGCTTGTGGGATGTATATGGAAGGATGGAAACGCTTTGGTTTGACATGTTTTGGTCTTATGTCTCGATGCCTTCTTTCTCTGCCACCTGAAGCAACACGGAGGTTAGAGGGTCATAGATATGTTTAGCTCTATATATAAAAACTTCCTAAGACAACTTTATCAAGATACTTCAAAGTGAATTTGATGTCACAGTGCTTAAAATATAGCTTCTGTCAGTTGGACATAATTATTAGTAGGAATTAGCAAATTGAATACGGAGTGTAATAATAAAGTGTCCAGTGAGAGTATTTTATGCAGCAAACCCACATTTTGAATACAGGAAACAATTTGACTTACAACCCCGATTCCAAAAAAGTTGGGATGTATGTAAAATACAAATAAAAGCAAAAGAATAAATTCTTTTACCAATATTTAACTGAAAACAGTACAAACAAAGTTCTACCTTATCAACATCACCGATTTTAGTAAATATACTTAAATTCTGAATTTATGCCTGGAGGCATGCAATACATCACCTTACCTCTAAATACCATTCTGTAATGGTTTCGGAACTGAGGAAACTCATCCACTCACATTCACTTTCTTATTCGCTTGATCCTGGGGTCGCGAAAGAGCCGGTGCCTAGCCGGCAGCACTGGGCACAAGGCAGGAACAACCCTAGACAGGGCGCCAATCCATCATACGGCACATACATTCACATACTCATACACACTGAGAAAACTAATAGATGTACTTCTGAAAGTGGACTTTATTTTTCTCATTCTTGCAGTGATGGCAAGCCATCCTGACCCAGATGCAGCAAAACATGCCCAAACCATGATACTACCACCACCATGTTTCACAGATGGGATAAGGTTCTTCTGCTGGAATGCAGCGTTTTCCTTTCTTCAAACATAAAGCTTTTCTTTTGAACCAAAAAGTTCTATTTTGATCTCATCTATCCACAAAACATTCTTCCAATAGCCTTCTGGCTTGTCCGCGTGATCTTTAGCAAACTGCAGATGAGCAGCAATGTTCTTTTTGGAGAGCAGTGGCTTTCTCCTTTCAACACTGCCATACGCACCATTGTTGTTCAGTGTTGTTCATTGATTGTCATCCCATTGATTGAAAACACCTGACTAATTTCACCTTCAAATTAACTGCTAATCCTAGAGGTTCACATACTTTTACCACTCACTAATATGTAATATTGGATCATTTTCCTCAATAAATAAATGACCAAGTATAATATTTTTGTGCCATTGGTTTAACATGGTTCTCGTTATCTACTTTTAAGACTTTTATGTAGAAATATAGAAAATTCTAACGGGTTCACAAACTTTCAAGCACCACTGTATTTAATCTAGACTAGCAGAAGCATTATCTCAATAGGAAGCCATGCTGTTGTAATAATGTCACCATGTTATTTTGCTGACAACCCAAGGACATCCCTGAAGAGAGGTCTGCTATGACAGCATATGTTCCTCCAAAATGCTTCTGCACCTTTCTACACTGACAGAGCAATCACAGGTTTTCAGGTTCCCCCCACCATGCTCACTAACACATCCTAACACAACTGTGACATGCTTATTTCTGAACTTAGTATTAGCATTATTGGGGTGATGCTGTTCCTCTTTGGCCTTTCATTGTTTCCAAAAACAATTTTACAGATGCCTCATCACATTGTACCATCCCTCAGACACACTTGAGCCACCAGCCTCTCTGAATGTTGATGTATGATAATATATGGCTTTTATTCATCAATATATAGTCATTTAGCAGACGCCCTTACCCAGAGCAACTTACTACTGATACAGCCTTACAATCCAAACAAGGCAAGGTAGATTGGCAGAAGTAGGATTTGAACCCTGGACCTTCTGATCCATAGTCCACTACCTTAACCGCTATACCAGCACAGTACAACTAAATAACACACATTGCACTGTGCAACAAGAAGAATGATTTTGCAGTGGGTTATGCACTCAATACTTGCATTGCCTTGTGCAACCAGAGGAACCATTTTCCAGGGAAACTCATTTTGCACAATGAGTTTGCTTACAGTGTCAAGTTTGATTGCAGAGTGTACCCCTCATCAGCAATATGAGAGTTGATCTGGTCTGCTCTGGTGTTGGGCAGAAAGTACACACAGTTTGGTCCCAGCAGTATTCAAGATATTTTGTCATTAGGCACTTTTTCAACTGTGCCCCCTTTGTCACGTGTTCTGGGGGCACAGTTGAAAAAGTGTCTAATGACAAAATATCTTGAAAACTGCTGGGACCAAACTGTGTCCCAGCACAGGAACTGGGGCCGATTGTATTTCTTAGAGCACGTGTATAGGAACCCTGAGTGAGGTAAGCACACGGTGATTAGACACAGTGATGTAAGTGTATAGTGATTGGTCGAGATGCAAGAACCTGTGTTGAGCTCAACTGCCATGTTTAAATATACATGTACACCATACAAACAGATCTTTGTGCTAAACATGGGGGAAAAAACTGACAAAAGGGCCAGCAGTGAAGAGATATAGGAATTATTTTTTTCCCTCTCTGATTACAGGGCTACATGGTTAAGCATTAAATGTCTTTTCTATGTACTGTTTTCAATTAAATACAAGCAAAACATTATTTACCCAACTTTTGGAATTAAAGATGTAAATGGTGTAAATTTTAAATTATAAGTCAAGCTGTAGCTCAAAGTCTCTTCTGTGGGCGGTGTCCATACCCTTCCCTTATCAGTGAGGATAACTGATGTGCATGGTGTAGAATGTATTGTTTGACTGTCTTTCACATTGTTCAGAAACACTTACCTTTAAAAAGCCTTTTTCTTTTTAGTTCGATTAAATAACAGGATAATCCTACCTGAGACTCATTTTCATCATCTTCCATCATATCATCATCATCATCATCATCATCATCATCGTCATCATCATCATCACTGCTCTCCAGATCATCCTCTGCATCTGCATTCCCATCGTCATCATCTACGATCCATGTTGCTTGATACTCAGAGGTTCCCTTTGGCACCTTCATCACCCTTCGCTTTTTTCTGGCCTCTACACAGGTAAGGGATTCATATCACACTGAATTGTAAAATTTTGTTGAAGTTGAAATGGTTACTCTCTCTCTCTGGGAGGATTTCTTGCTTATGTATTTAGAGTGTGAATTCTCCAAAGCGGCTTTGACAATGTCTTTAAAACTTCAAGCCAGTTACACATACACTGAATTCAGTATCACTGATATGTGACTGGAACAAAAACACAATGTTTTTCACTTCACTACCTTTTTTTGTTTATGGAGACAAAACTCATTCACAGAGGATTGTGGAAGTGAAAGTGGCACAAAGTTCAGCAAAGCAGATGCAGGTGGAATCAAACAGACACTGATTATAAAATTAAAACCAAGTCCTTGTTCTGACACTCAATATGCACTTGTCCAATTCTACTTACCATATAGGTGAACTTTATAATTCTACAGTTACTGATTGTAGTCCATCTGTTTCTCTACATACATTGATATCCCCCTTCTCCTTGTTCTTCAGTGCTCAGGACCCCCGACAGGACCACCACCGAACAGGTATTATTTGGGTGGAGATGTGTTAGTGTGTTGTGCTGGTACGAAATGGATCAATGCTGCTGCTGTTTTAAAACCGTGTCCACTCTGTATTGCCTCAACTGTCAGATGAAAGGAAAAATTTCAACATGCTGGAAAGCTGTTGATAAAGTATTCTTAGGAAGGATGCCGTAGGTCAACTAAAATCTGTCCGCGGGCCGCATTTGGCCCTAGGGCCGGACTTTGGACACCCCTGCTCTAATCCTTCGACAGTGCTCACAGGATGCTGCTTACAGGATGCTCTGGCTGGATATTCGGGTCCAGCACTGACAATGAGGTGTTTAAAAACTCCGACAACACCGCTGTGTCTGATCCAATCAAAACAGCACGACACGTACTAACACCTCACCACCATGTCAGTGTCACTGCAGTGCTGAGAATGGTCCACCACCCAAATAGTAGCTGATCTGTGGTGGTCCTGTGTGGGTCTTGACCATTAGAGTAAATGGGACCAACAAAGTATGTAGAGAAACAGATGGATTACATTCCGTAGCTGTAGAACTACAATATGGCATCTATATGGTAAGCTAATAAAATGGACAGTGAGTGTAGAAACGAGGAGGTGGCTTTAATGTTGTGGCTATTCCGTGTACAAACATTACGTATAATGGTTAAGATTCAAATAATATTAAGAACCACTGTTGTTGCATTTAGTTGATGTTTCACTACAGCAAACTACAACCTTGCCAGCATTTTACTATAGGGAGTTCATTTGCTTGCATTTAAGCCCAGAAGGCAGCATAATGTTTGCAGTCACCCCTATGCAGCTACTTGCAACAATGGTCCCTATAACCCTTTAGTTCGTATTGTTGATGTAGTATAGCTGTACCTTCAGCCTCCTGGAGCTCAGATTCAGTAGGCCAGGTTTGTTCTCCATCCATGGGATCAACGTCAGCCTCTGCCTGCAGACCTTCTCTTTTAGAAGGGTCAGCCTTCATCAGCATACGCACATCTGCTCCATCACCCCCTTCCTATGTGACATACAATCAACAAGACTAGGTTATGATCCTCACAGAGCTTTGTTGTTGTTACAGCCAGTTCAGCTCCTTTGGCTATTTACTGCCTAGTGCTCCTTTTTTTTAAGTGTATTTTTAGCTTTATTTCTTCTAAGGATTTCAGAACTTTTCCTGGTAGTTTATTATTGAGTAATTATTTCATGTTTGTTCTGTATAGTATTTGGTTCTTGTATTGTTGTGGGACATTGTATTGTAGTGTGCTTTTACACACTACTGTGAAATAATGCGTTGTTCTAAAGAGCTCATGGAATTCGAGCATGGTACTTTTTTGTACCCGTGTACCTTTTGTCTGTGCTCCAGTGCACAAAGTAAGGTCCATAAAGGCATGGTTGGATGAGTTTAGGGTGGAATAACTCAACACAGCCTTGACCTCAAACCCCATCTAACACCTTCTGGGATGAACTAGAACGGAGATACTGGAGCAAGTCCCTCTCATCCAACATCAGTGTCTGACCTCAAGTGCTCTTCATGATGAATTTTCAGATGTTCCCAGACATAGTACAAAATCTTGTAGAAAGCTTTCTTAGAACGGTGGAAGCAGTTATAGGGAAACCAAATCCTTATTAATGCCAATTTATTTAGAATGGGATGTCATAAATGCTCCTGTAGGTGTCCCAATACTTTTTTCCATATAGTGTATGTGTAAGTTTTGCATGTCCGAAAATACACTTTGTGTATGCGCTTTCTTGGTATTTGGTATTGGATGGTCTTATGTCCGGATTTAGTTGATATCAGTCATCTCAATTTACTGTTCCTTCCATTCTGTAGTCCACCTGTTTCTGAGTTGTTCATGGTAGTTGTAAGTTCTTTGGGAGGAATGAAACTTTGAGGGTAATGTGACTTTTTGGTGTTAATATTCTGTACCAAACAGAATATTACAGTGGGGCAAAAAAGTATTTAGTCAGCCACTGATTGTGCAGGTTCTCCTACTTAGAAAGATGAGAGAGGTCTGTAATTTTCATCATAGGTACACTTCAACTATGAGAGACAAAATGAAGAAAAAAAAAAAAGACCTGTAACTTCTCCTTTAAAAAGCTCTTCTGTCCTCCACTCGAAACCTGTATTAATGGCACCTGTTTGACCTCGTTATCTGTATAAAAGACACCTGTCCACAGCCTCAAACAGTCAGACTCCAAACTCAACCATGGCCAAGGCCAAAGAGCTGTTGAAGGACACCAGGAAAAAAACTGTAGACCTGCACCAGACTGGGAAGAGTGACTCTACAATAGGCAAGCAGGATGGTGTGAATAAAGCAACTGTGGGAGCAATTGTAAAAAAAATATATATATAAAAAAAAAAAGAAGACATACAAAACCACTGATAATCTCCCTCGATCTGGGGCCCCACGAAAGATCTCATCCCATGGGGTCAAAATGATAATGAGAACGGTGAGCAAAAATCCCAGAGCTACACGGAGGGACCTGATGAATGACCTGCAGAGAGCTGAGACCAAAGTAACAAGGCTACCATCAGTACCACACCACGCCGAGAGGGACTCAGATCCTGCAGTGGCAGGCGTGTCCCCCTGCTTAAGCCAGTACATGTCCAGGCCTGTCTGAAGTTTGCCAGAGAGCATATGGATGATCCAGAAGAGGATTGGGAGAATATCATGTGGTCAGATGAAACCAAAATAGAACTTTTTGGTAAAAACTCAACACGTTGTGTTTGGAGGAAGAAGAATGTTGAGTCCCATCTCAAGAACACCATACCTACTGTGAAGCATGGGGGTGGAAGCATCATGCTTTGGGGGTGTTCTACTGCATAGGGGACAGGACGACTGATCCGTGTTAAGGGAAGAATGAACAAGGCCATGTATCGTGAGATTTTAAGCCAAAACCTCCTTTGATCAGTGAGAGCATTGAAGATGGAACGTGGCTGGGTCTTCCAGCATGACAATGGTTCCAAACACAACGAAGGAACAAAAAAAAAAAGGAACAAAAGGAAGAAACGGGCAACGAAGGAGTGGCTCCGTAAAAAGCATTTCAAGGTCCTGGAGTGGCCTAGCCAGTCTCCAGACCTCAACCCCATAGAAAATTTGTGGAGGGAGCTGAAAGTCTGTGTTGCCCCAAAACATCACTGCTCTAGAGCAAACCTGGTGAAGACTTACAGGAAACATTTGACCTCCGTCATTGCCAACAAAGGTTATGTTACAAAGTACTGAGTTGAACTTTTGTTACTGAGCAAATACTTATTTTCCAGCAAAATTTACAATTAAATTCTTTAAAAATCCTACAATGTGATTTCCGGCATTTTGTTTTCTCATTTTGTCTCTACTAGTTGAAGTGTACCTATGATGAAAATTACAGACCTCTCTCATCTTTCTAAGTAGGAGAACTTGCACAATCAGTGGCTGACTAAATACTTTTTTGTCCCACTGTATCTCATAGCATCTTTTTTGTTAGAGTACACAGCTGTTGAACAGCTGAAGCAGCATGATTCAAGACCTGTTTTGTTTAAGACAGGTCAGCAATAAACTGTGTGTGTGGCCATGTTGTCACACACACCCACACCCAGAGTACAAAGCAAAATACCATTACATCATATCTGAAGCGTACAGGAAACTAACAACACTGTCTCTGAACTCACCATCATCTCCACATCTCCTTCCTTGGCTGCCTTTGCAGGTCGTGAAGTCCCTGTTACAATGGGCAAAGGATCTGTAGGCGCATCAATCTGACTGAGCTGAAAATCTCCATGGCCTGATATATGCACCAGTCTGTTTGCCTGCAGGGGGCAGCCTCGCACATAGCCTGACACAAGCAGAGTGCCCAGACCTGTAGGAGGCCCGCCGGTGCCATCCTGCCTGCTGTTAGGGGTGTATGTGGCACTTTGGACGAGCATGTGTGAGCGCCTTGACCGGAAGGCCAGACGCCGTTGTTTCTGAGCCCCGAGGTGCCGGAGCAGCAGGATAGCATCCTGATCCGTGTCCAGAGGGAAGAGACGCGCATCTGGGAATCGTGCTTCGGCCAAGCGTGACAGTGCCCGCCGAGATTCAGTCCTCTTCTTTACTGCCAGGTCTGCTATACCCTGGCACACCAACACTGATACACAGAAAGCAACAGACAGCACCATGCGTGAGAATAAAAAGTCTGCAGCAAATATAAGCTCAAACCATTTTTGCTTTGCCTCTCACCATGACTGGGCAATCCCTGTGCAAAGAGACAGGAAAGGCAGTACTCTCCATAACTGTCCCAGCCTTCTGTGGACTCAAGCACAAACACCAAACTGTCTGCCACCTTAGCCACGTCCAGGAGGGAGTGCAGGTCAGCTGTAGACGGAGAACACACATCATAAACTAAAGATACTGTTCTTAGTGCTGAGTGCACACAGGGAAAAGTCCTCAAGGGTGAAGCACTGTCCAGCACTTCCCTTCATAATCACTGTCCTAGTTCAGAGGATTAAGTCTTATTATTAATAATACATTTATTACTATTTAAGCCAGTGGTTTCCAAAGTGGGGGCGCTTAGGTACTGTGGGGTGGGCAAGCAAGGCAACTGAATGAGGCATGTTTGAGCACTGCTGTGTCACATCATAAAAAAAATAAGTTAAATCACTTGTAACAATTCCTCTGTAAAGGTGGTTTGTCAATTTATTCTGTTCTGACCAATAAGACATTGAAGTTTTTATGAATTACAACATTTAAAATAAATTCCAGTGGAGTTTGGAAGCAAAAGATGCATCAGAGTCGGGTCAGACTCACTCTAAAACTGCCAGTGTGAATGTGTCTGACTAGTATCGATGTAACCTTGCTACTGTTGTAGAAGATAAGATCATCTCAGAAAGTCCTGCGTATTCTATAAACTCTACCTGTGTCAGGCCGGTAGAAGCTGAATCTCTGCTTAAAACGAGGAAGGACAAGGCCAAAGCTGTCCCGGTTCCCAGCGATTCCCTGGTATTCATGCAGCACTCCTCCAACCCCATCTGCTTTTATCATCCTCGTCACTGCGGCAGCATCAGCCAGCGCGTGCAGCCCGATCACAGCCACCAGGTGAGGAGGGCCGTCTCTACTGCCCAGCCGCCGCTTCTCTGATAACACCTTCAGAAGGAAATAATTAGTAGAGGTCACTTCCTAATCCTCAACATCACATCTGAACTGTGTGTCGTGCAAATCCCTTACCGAGTCTTTCTTGTTGCGGCGCAGCTGATTGGCTTTGTGTCGTCTGTCCATTTTGCTCAGCTCTCGCCGTTGTTTCTTTGTGAGCGTGACCACAGCGACTCTGCCTAAAAATGTGCCAAGGGATCATATGATGTGCAACTGCTTGGAAATCCCTTTTACAATTTCTTCACTTCAATACTTCATACATTACATGTACAGAATTGGAATACTTCCATGACCTTATATTATACATACAAATAATTCAGTGTCCTAACACAAATAACATGAAGGTTGAACAGGTAAACAAAAAGTAAATGTAAGTAGGGGTCTCACAAATTAATCTTTCTCCATACACAACATTTCAACTGCATTTCACGTCTCCCGTTGCTATTTTAATGCTTATTATTCCTTTATTACTTTAACTGTCTACAAAGACCTCTTAATAAAGTATAAGCTATACATGGTATAGTTCCAGCATATTTTACTAATCCCTTAAAGAAGTATAGCCCATCTCATGTACTTCTTTCAGACCACACGTCTCTTCTTAGTCACTTGGATCAAGGTTTCCTAATGTTGCCCATGACATCTGGAAATAGGTGTTCCAGTAAACATTAGGGACACAAACTCTATAGGCATTTTCCCTCAACCCTTAAACAAGGTTTTTAACATTGTTTAACTTGACATATTCATAGTTCTTATGGTTTTTGATCTTAGTAAACATCTCCATGAGCTGAGTAACCATGGCATGCAATGGCAGCTAAAAGTCTGAAATCATTGGTGAAAATGCTTGCTTCCACAATCACCCAAAACACCTCAGAGCTTTTCTACAGTCCCCTGAACTAAACCCCAGTCAAGCATTTATGGGGCATACAAAGTCAGCAAAAGCCACACACTGAGTAACTGCAAGCATTTTTAATACTGTGAAATCATGCTGGGATAACACTAATGATCAGATTTTGCAACCTTTTGGAGTCTTTGCAACCTCAAGGGCATGATGTCATTACAGCAAATGGGGAACATACCAAATACTAATACATTCTGAAATTAACTGAGATATTATTTTATCAAAGAAACATTTCACTATGTTTTATGCTGATTTGCAAAGAACAATATATCTACAGAATAACACTAAAGAGCCTTTTCACTAGGGGTCTCAGACTTAGCCCTCACTGTATATGTATTGCCTAAATGATTGAGGACAGTATTCAAGTTTCTCGCACACAATTTGCACAAAAAAAGTTGTAGGTTTTTGCTCTCCTATATATAAGCAATATAAAATTTGATGATAAAGATTATTCATAGTATTCTGACCATATGACAGGATCTCCGTTATGACATGACATTAACATAACACCGGCACGTGCACATTTACAGCATTTAGCAGACGCCCTTATCCAGAGCGACTTACAATTGGTACAGTCTTACAATCCAAGCAATTGCGGGTTAAGGGTCTTGCTCAATGACCCAACAGTGGCAGCTTGGCAGAGGTGGGGTTTGAACCCTGGACCTTTTGGTCCATAGTTCATAGTTTGGTCCACCTTATCCACTGGGCCACCACAGTCCCACATACTACTTAAATGTCCCCGAGTGCATTGTTGAGTTTGAAACATTTACTAGTAAAAACTGTCTTGTCTTATGTAGTTGACAACATTCTGGACCTGTAATCCTGGTGTCTGGCAAATGAATCTAAAAATATCAAACCCTCTTGTGGTGAAAACGGCACGCGCATGTATCCAAAAGGCTCATTTAGCTTTAGCCATATAGAGGCCAGGCCAGACCAGAACATGTGGCACATGAAGGTCCGTGATTACAGAGCTTTATAGTTAGAATTACGGACAGACCCACTGCTGCCAGTTCAGAGATAATGTCTATCGTAACCCGGTGTCTGGTAGAAGAAGCTAAAGTGCAGACACGTGTTTAACATGCAGGATAAGAGAGCCTGTTTACACGAGGTAAGGTATTAAAACAGCGGATACGATCAACGATCTGCATTACCCTTGTTCTCACGCCCGATCTCTCCTTTTGTTCGATGCTTCCCATGTTTGTGTTGTTTGTTTTTCTGTTTGTAAATGCCGGGCCGATGAGCTTGCTGCTCTCCAAAAGCAGCCATTTTTCCTCACGCTGCTCATGTAAACTTTAAATGTCGTCATATGTCTGCGCGAGTTGCAGAGAGAAGTGGAGAAGGCTGACATCTACTGTTCGCTCATATGAGAACATTATTATTATTATTTTTATTATTATTATTATTATTATTATTATTATTATTTTATCCATTCACCGCTTAATCCTTTTCAGGGTCGCTGGAAACTATGCCTTGCGCCCTGGCCGGCAGCATAGGGCACAAGGCAGGAACAACCCTAGAAAGGACTCCAATTCATCGTGTCCACTCAGACACTAAGGCCACTTTAGAGACACCAGTTAGCCTAACAGAAAGAAATCGGCATATCTGGAGTAAACCCACACATTGAGGACATGCAAACTCCACACAGATAGGACCCAGACCACCACACCTGGGAGCAAACACAGGACCTCTCGCTGTGAGGTGATCCATCAGGTGACCCATCGTGCTGCCCTATTACTATTATTATTATTATTATTATTATTATTATTATTATTATTATTATTGTTGTTGTTGTCATTGTTTTATTCCCTACTCAGCCCTGTGATGGATTGGTGTCCTGTCCAGGGCACGCTTGCAGTACCAGTAGTACCGGTATTAAAAGTAATAGCAATTAAAATATTGTCTTTATTAGTAGTAATAGTATTGCTGTTGTTGTTATTGTTTATGTCAATGCTGGTTTAGTCATTTTGAATGGTTTATTTTGACATCGCATCAGCATCAGTTGCCATTTACAACAGGAGCAAGGTTACATCTATACTAGTCAAACACATTCTCAATGGCCCAAATTAGAGCAACTATTTAATGTCTTTGGAATGTGGGACGAAAACCGAAGCCAAGAACATGCAAACTCCGGAGTCCAAGGTCAGAATCAAACCGGAGATCTCTGGAGCTGTGAGGTGACCATGCTAACCATTTGCACCACCATGCTACCTTGTTGTAGTACTAATAATTATATTTACACTGTTTAACAAAGATTTTGTCCCCTGCAAATACCTGCGCAATCCAAATGTTTAAATGTTGAATTCAAATATGTTTTCAGAATTTCTCTATCACCCATAGTTTTTGTACCAGTATACGCACATATCATTATGTATATTATATGCACTATATTGCCAAAAGTATTCACTCGTCTGCCTTCACACACATATGAACTGGAGTGACATCCCATTCTTAATTCACAGGGTTTAATATGATGTCAGCCCACCCTTTGCAGCTATAGCAGCTTCAACTCTTCTTGGAAGGCTTTACACAAGGTTTAGGAGTGTGATTAGTTTAATTTTTGACCATTCTTCCAGCAGTGCATTTGTGTGGTCAGACACTGATGTTGACCGAGAAGGCCTGGCTCACAGTCTCCGCTACAATTCATCCCAAAGGTGTTCTGTTGCTTTGAGGTCAGGACTCTGTGCAGGCCAGTCAAGTGCCCAGTCATGTTGGAACAGGAAGGGGCCATCACCAAACTGTTCCCACAAAGTTGGGAGCATGAAATTGTCCAAAATCTTTTGCTATGCTGAAGCATGAAGAGTTCCTTTCACTGGAACTAAGGGGCCGAGGCCAACTCCTGAAAAACAACCCCACACCAAAATTCCCCCTCCACCAAACTTGGCACAATGCAGTCAGACAAGTACCATTCTCCTGGCAACCTCCAAACCCAGACTCATCCATCAGATTGCCAGACGGAGAAGTGTGGATCCTCATTCCAGAGAACACGTCTCCACTGCTCTAGAGTCCAGGGGCGGTGTGCTTTACACCACTGCATCCGACGCTTTGCATTGTGCTTGGTGATGTAGATGCAGCTTCTCAGCCATGGGAACCCATTCCATGAAGCTCTCTATGCACTGTTCTGGAGCTAATTTGAAGGCCACATGAAGTTTGTAGGTCTGCAACAATTGACTCTGCAGAAAGTTGGCGACCTCTGCGCACTATATGCCTCGGCATCCGCTGACCCCGCTCTGTCATTTTACGTGGCCTACCACTTTGTGGCTGAGTTGCTATCATTCCCAATCGCTTCCACTTTGTTGGAATACCACTTACAGTTGACTGTGGAAAATTTAGTAGCGAAGAAATTTCACTACTGGACTTGTTGCACAGGTGGCATTCTATCACACTACCACCCTGGAATTCACTGAGCTCCTGAGAATGACCCATTCTTTCACAAATGTTTGTAGAAGCAACAAACAGCTATTTTCATAGTTTGTGAAGTGCAATAGCTTCTTTTTGAAAGCACAAGCCTAAATAAATTGAGTCACCTACTGCCCTCAGAAACATGACTGAACATGTTGGGACATGCAAACAGTGCCCAAAATTTGATCTCTAGAAATACGACCATAAATTAACATGTAAAACTCAAACAGTATACTCATTGACAAAAAAACAACGCATCAAGATAGAAATGTCATATTGCTGCAAAACACATGCCCTGCCATTGACAGCCAGCCACAGTTGCCTTTGTTTGCAGTAGTGTCGTTTTTAGTGATTAATCCAGGTTCAGTTTGGGAACCGATGATGGTCGAGTTTGAGTATGAAGGCCTCATGGTGAGCACTTCAATCTCGCCTCTGCTGTGGAGCCACACGCTGCCCTAACTGCTGATGTGATGATCTGGGGAACCATTGCATATGACATTTGATCACCCCAGTAGTGATACAAGGGACACTAACAACTCAGCTTATAACTCAGCTATATGTGCAGGACATCCTGAGACCACGTGTTACCTCTCATTGCGGGGCTTCCAACTGCCATTTTTCAGCAGGATAACAACACACACAGCTAGAGTTTCCCAGGTCTCTGATAGATTGTAACAATACCTTGGTCTGCTCGGTTGCCAGATTTATCACAAATTGAGCATTATGGGACCAGCTGCTACGCCAGCTTCGGCAGCGTACAAGCGTGCAGGATCTACAGGCCCAGCTGCAACATCTGTTGGCAAATGTGCCACAGGATACTATACACAACCAGTTTGCCTCCAATGCCCAACCATATCTCATCTTGTATGCAGGCTAGAGGCGACCTAACAGGGTACTAGATCCTCCTTTCATTTGTACAGTTTTACCCAATAAACTTATCCGTTTGCTCAAATATTGTAATCACTTACATATGTCACCATTACATTCCCACATATAAAATTTCATTTGATTCCAATAACTCCTTCTTGGTAAGTTATTTTTTTTATCAGTGAGTGTATATACTATGTAAATATATAGAAACCTCTTCTTACTAGCTAATCTATTAAACTGTTTAAGTATTTTTTTGTTAAATGTGCATTAAATCAAGCATACATCCATGCACATTTCCATATGCAAGCATAGGCAGCAGAATGGGATGAAGTGCTTAATGAGACGTGGCACTGCTGAAGCACGTTATGTAAAAACATCAGTCCTCTGTTGACTCATTTCCAATTTCAGAATTGCCTTTGGAACATAAAGACAAGAAGTGTTCATTAAGTACTTAATATACTTAATATAAACAGGTATGCGTCATTTAATGTCCATCCAATCAAGGCCCGATAGCTGAATGGCCGAGGTTTAAAGAATTACAATTCGAAATAAAACTTTGTTTAAATTAAAACAATATATGCAAAGTATCTAAAGTACTATGTGACAATGGCAATATCCAGAAAACATCCATTTCAGTCAAAGTCCTGTTTAACAGAATGTAATGCAGATGTTAAACGGTGCATAACGGGTTGCCACAGCCCAGAAGCTGTACAAAAGTATAATATCCCATTATGCAATGCATCAACTGGAGCAGTAAAAAGGAGACCAACATTAGACTCTTCAGCAGTAGAATTGTTTTCTGGAGTCTGACAAAAGAATCTTGGTTTGGCCCAGGAACGGCACCTGCCCAGAATGCACTGCACTGATTTTGAGGAGGAATCTTTGTTTGGGACCGTTTGTTATGGTTTGGGTTTGACCTCTCTGCTCCAGTGGTAAATGGAATTCTTAATGCTACAGCATACATTGCCATTCTACAGCTGTGTACTTTGTGGAACCCTAGTCCCAATATTAACCCCTATACAGAAAACTTAAATTTGGTCTCAAAGAATTTGACTGGCCTGCACAGAGCCCTGACTTCAACCCATTCACCACATTTTGGATTAATTGTAATATCATCTGCAGGTTAGTGCTTAACACACAAGCTCAGTGACCAACCTTACTATCACTTCTGACATTGAAAAGAAGTGAATTCCTGCAGTCAAGCCATTTCAGTAGAATAGACCAGTGTTTCCCAACTTTTTTGAGCCACGGCACATATTTTACATTAGAAAAATCACAAGGCACACCCGCAAACAAAGATGTCACAAAAAGTATATTTATTGAAATATAATGAAAATCTAGTCCCAATTTACTTGTGAAACCTAGGTCTGTTCAGTTGAACTTACCGCCCTCTAGTGGAAGAGTATGTTACTGTTCTGCCTTTCACTACACGCTGCTGGCTTTGAATACCAATCAGGTGAAATTGGATAATCTTCCATGGCACACCTGATGAATTCTCACGGCACACTTATGTGCTGCAACACAGTGGCTGGGAAACACTGGAACAGAGGTTGTTATAGCAGCAACTGCACATTCACATCCATGATTTTGAATATGATGTGCAGGTGTTTGATGTACATAGACTTTTGACCACGTAGCATATAAATATCGGTCTGGGGAGTTTTTGTTCGGTTGGTTGGTTGGTTGGATGTTTTGGGAATTTTTGTTGTTGTTGTTGGGTTTTTTTTTTTTTTTTTGCAAGAACAAGAAAGCACCAAAACATTTGCATGATTTTTTTTTTCTGCTAAGAAAAATAAAATAAAAACACAAATATAGATATCCCAAAAAATGTATACAGTTTGATGTTAATATTGCTTGTGACTGTGAAATTAGTCAAGCTAACAGATTTATCATGTATAAACATAAAGTAGTACTTGTAATCTTTATCCGTATGAAACAAAACCATGCAATTAGTAACATAAGTCAAGTGATCCTTATGAATTCTTAAAACAATGACAAAAATTGGCTGGTGTAAGTACATTACTCAATATTATTTTTAAGTGAAATTAAATAATGACAATACAATTAAATCTAAAACTACAAGTAACCCAAATCTACAAAATCGCCCAAAACATACAGAAATTAGAATAAATGGCAAACATTAATTGGAGAATATAAATGTATTTTATTTTAAATTAATTACGGTAAAAACATTCTATTAATTCCTATTAATCCATATCTTGCATTCAACCAGATAACTTGGAGTACTTACCTTTTGGTAGGATAGTAGGATGACACTTTAAACATGTTTAAACATGATTACAACACTTTAAGCAAATAAAACATTTTATTTAGAAATAAAATGACTAGAGCAAAAACCAACTTTAATATTTAATAGGCAAAAATAATAACTCAAACTCTGCTTGAACAAGTTATATACTTAATTACAATGATTATGGTTATATACTTAATTACAATGGTTACTACATAATAGCAATATAATATAATGCTAATAATAGCTAATAATAATATAATAGCTAATAATAATGCTAAAATATTACATTTTATTATTTTTCTTAGTGTACTGTTACAGACAAATCAATGGACTGGGTGATTTCTACACATTTCAGAACCCTGGAAACAGTAATGCTTTCTTGGAATTATTTGATATAATTTGAGCTGGGTATTTCCCTCCTCATTTGGGGGTTTGCTCAGGAAATGCCTACAGGCAGAGATATGCCTCAGAGGAAGCGCTAAACAGGATAAGGTTTTTCTTTCAGACTTTCTTTTTTTTTTGTGTTTATTCTCAAAATCCTTGAGTCTTAAGTGCTTCTTCTCTAATAACACTTCTAAAGTGATATTGTCATGGTTTGCTTTCTTGGTGCTTGTAGTACGGTTAGGGTCTTTTTAATTAAAAAACAAATTATATAATCATTCCATATACTAAGAAAAAACCTTAGTTACTAAAACCTGCTTAAAAGCAAGTCTTAAACCATATAGCTTTTTGTTCAGCTACATTTTGTGAGAATTCTGAATGACTTTGTGGACATTTTGAATTACTGGTATTCACCTTGCTTAATGTTTTTGCATCACAAGTGGATAGCAAAATTAGCAAAATTTCACTTACTGTCTTACTTTGATTACTGGTAACCTGCCAAGTTTACACTGTTGATCTCTAAAGAGGCAGTTTTTGCTAGCTGCTGAAGTTGGCAACCCTGCCAAGTTACTTGTACACTATAATAATTATTATTCCTAAAGTTTCTCTCATAAAAAGTGTAAACATATGGATTTACATAAGTGATATGAGACTTCCAAAGATAGACCTTCTGTCAAATTAGTGTTTTTGCTCAGGAAGCAGCATAAATTACATGTTGCCTAAAGAAAATGCTGAAATTCACTGGAATCACATGGAGTTTGACAACCTTAGTGTGAATGCAGTAGATCCAAGTTGGAGGAATGGAGCCATTGTTATGGTGCAGACATACACAGTCCCCGAGGACTTTCTTAGGAACATCATACTAACACTTACGAGTACAGCGTCCTTTGCCAATCTGCCTCACTGATACCTGAAGCTGCTGGAACTTCTCTGCATGCTTTTATGCAATGCACTTCTGTTACACGATTGGCTGTTGTAAATAATTACATGAATGAGTAGGGTGTTCCTAATAAAGTGCTCAGTGAGTGTTTAATAAATAATATTTATAAGCTGTTGTTTACATTTCTATTTTATGTTTCATGTTGTTCATTCTGAATGAGCAAGCTTTGTTACAATAAAAAAAAATCCTAAAAAAGAAAGAGCATGAGGTCAGCTATAGCAAAATTGCAAAGTCATCTCTAAATTGTTAACTGCACCAAAGTGTAGGACTTCCCAGTTTCGAGAATAAGCAAACTGCAGGTTTCTGGTGTGACAGCATCTTACAAGCACTTGCTGGCCAACAACTGCCTCAGTGTTCTGTTCTTTTCTCAGTACAGTTCCTGTCTGTAGTAATGGCCAATACACTACATATATAATGTTAAAACAAATAAAAAATGCTGGAAATCTTGAGTATAGATTACTTAATTACACACACTAGCTATTTTAGACAGCTATTACTTCACAATATTACTATGTTCCCCTTTTGAGATCATACAAAATGCCAAGTTTCCATGAACTGATAAGTAATAAGTTGATCAGGTCAGACATGCTGCAGTAAATGGGTCTCTTGGTTATGTATGACAGTAATGGACTATGCCATGATGGCTCCATAATGAAAACAGAAGGATGAAGCATGGCTCTTTAAATGCCATTCATAAAGCTGGCTGCAAAGCTTCAAAGCCCCCTGTTCGCCTGGATACAGAGAGCAGACAATCCCTGCTCCTATTGGCTGGAACACATGGCTGCTCAAGGGCCAATCCACAGCAGCCGCTCTGTTCTTGCTTTACCAGTTGGTTTCATTGCAGGCCATAGGACAGAATTCTAATGCATTTGTGCTGTTTACTTTTAACCTCTTGCAGAGCTACATTCAGAGAAGCAATAGCTGTCCTAAAAAAGATCCATCGGCATTTCCAGTTGGTTCCTTTATATTTTCAGCTGGTTGTGCTGACTGTGCTTCCTCTGCTAATAATTTTAATAAGCATTTTAACACTAATAATTCGTTATTCAGTATACTTGCACCTGAATGCTGATTTAGCCTATTTATCTATTTAATGTTAACTAATTCAATCAAATCACAAATATGCAAGTGTTCTGGAAAACACATTTGTCTGCGGTAGGAGGGAGGATTGAAAAAACAAATGTTCCATATGTATGATCTTATTTATAATCTGTTAAAGTCATGAACAGATTGTCAGTGTCTTTTGTAGTCTGAGACTCCATTGCAGTTACTGATATGAATCCTAATCTTTTGAGTCTCACTACTGTTATGTGTTTATTCATTTATTTATTTATTTAAATTCAGAATGAGACGAACTAGAATTATGCAAAGCTTTCTGTCCTCAATGTCAAATTTGAATATACCTGTCAGGATAGATCAAAATAGTAAATAGTTTATGGCTGTACAACGGTTTATTAATTTAAGCTATACAAAAGAATAAATACACATACAATTATTGTATTAAAATTGCAGAACATGTTATCAACAAGCCCAGGTCCAGTTTCAAGTCTTCATTTGAGAATTTTAATTTAGTATCGATATTAACTACTGGTATTTATTTGTACAAAATTAATATCCTACTAAAACTACCTACTACCTGGCTTCAAAATCCAGCCTTTCATTATAAAAAAGTTCAGTCTGGTGAAGAGAATGGAAATGTTACACCATGTAAATATGGTCTGTGAAGGAACAATCCAAAAATAACTTGAAACATCTGGTTAGCCTGTAGTTAGCATAAGATGTATTCTAGCTAGCTACCATATTAGCTAATCCAGGAATGTGATGTATAAATTAGCTTGATAACTTCAGCTAAAGTAGCTGTTGTGCTAGCTAGCCTACATGCTATACAAACTACATTTCATTTATAGCATTTAGCATACGCTCTTATCCAGAGTGAGTTAGACAACTGCTTTGTACTTGTCTTAATAGACCTTACCTCTTGTTAGCACAATTAGCCTACAACACAAGGACACCATCCAACTTAAACCCTGTTAAGAGTTGATGTTGGGGAAAAGGTATAAAAGGTATAAAACACACTTTAAAATAAATTAAATCTAGGTTTTTGTTTAATGAAAACGTTATTCTTTATTATCCACTTTAAGACAGCAAGCCACTGGAAGTTTATTCCACCACCTTGGTACCAGAAACTGAGAAGGGTGTTGATCCTTGTCTTCCAATAATCTTGAGGGGTTGCCCCAGTTGAGCCATGCTGGATTCATGAAGGGCACAATGTAAAGATTTGATTAAAGCTTGAAGGTAAGAATGGGCTGAGGCCCTAGTACCCTGTTAGGCTGCCTCTAGCCTGGATACAAAATGAGATACGGTTGGGCATTGGAGGCAAACGGGTTCCGTAAGGTATCCTGTGTCACATTTGGCCATAGATGTTGCAGATGGGCCTGTAGATCCTCATCCATCACATCAGCAGTTTGGGGCAGTGTGTCACTCCACAGCAATGGCAGAATTGAAGTGCTCAACACAAGGAGCCTGTTCAATGTGTGTGTGTGTGTGTGCCCTCAACAAACCACTGCTAGATTTAGGGCAGTCATCCTGCTGCTCTCAGTCCAATGATGCGCCCCCTCTCAAAGTCTGTCAACTGGACAAAATGTATTCAAGTGCATCGCAAAATCATTTCTAGCTGTCATTGATCTCAGGATGGATAGGATTTGTTGCTCTCGCATATCGACAGTCACTGTCATCAGTTTGTCGATTACCCATCCTCAGAAAACTGTCAGTAGCTACTCACCACCTGCTGACTGGGAGCATCCCACATGTCTGTTTAGGAGATGCTCAGACCCAGCTGTCTGGCCATTACATCTAGGCCCTTGTTAAAGTCACTCAGGTCATTACTCCTGAATGTTTCTCACACGTCTAACATGCCAACTCTCGAGGATTGGCTGTTCACTTACCATGTATTACATCCCAGAGCTTAACATGTGCTGGTGTAACAAGATAATACACTCTCCGATCACTTTATTAGGTACATCTCCTTGTTTCTTCAGTCACTGTCCATTTTATCAGTTCCACCTACCATATACAGTGGGGAAAAAAAAGTATTTAGCCACTGATTGTGCAAGAGGTCTGTAATTTTCATCATAGGTACACTTCAACTATGAGAGACAAAATAAGAAACAAAATCCAGGAAATCACATTGTAGGATTTTTTAAAATAATTTAATTGTAAATTATGGTGGAAAATAGTTGGTCAATAACAAAAGTTCAACTCAATATTTTGTAACATGACCTTTGTTGACAATGACAAAGGTCAAACGTTTCCTGTAAGTCTTCAAGTTTGCACACACTGTAGCTGGTATTTTGGCCCATTCCTCCATGCAGATCTCCTCTAGAGCAGTGATGTTTTGGGGCTGTCGCTGGACAACACAGACTTTCAACTCCCTCCACAAATTTTCTATGGAGTTGAGGTCTGGAGACTGGCTAGGCCACTCCAGGACCTAGAAACGCTTTTTACGGAGCCACTCCTTCATTGTCTGAGCGGTGTATTTGTGACTGTGGTAGCCTAGCGGTTTTTGTATTTGGGACAGTGGTAGCCTAGCGGTTAAAGTATTGGACTCTGGACCAGAAGGTCCAGGGTTCAAATCCCACTGCCAAGCTTCCACTGTTGGGTCCTTGAGGAAGACCCTTAACCCACAATTGCTTGGATTGTAAGACTGTAACAATTGTAAGTCGCTCTGGATAAGGGCGTCTGCTAAATGCTGTAAATCTGTATTTGGGATCATTGCCATGCTGGAGGACCCCACGGGATGAGATCTTGCATGGAGCCCCAGATCGAGTTGAGATATCAATGTCTTGTATGCTTTGTCTCATTTTCTTCAATTGGCTCCCACATTTGATTAATTCCACACCACTGCTTGCCTATTGTAAGCTTCACTCTTCCTTCCCAGCCTGGTGCAAGTCTATACAATGTTCTTCTCCTGGTGTCCTACTACAACAGCTCTTTGGTCTTGGCCGTGGGTTTGCGTTTGGAGTCTGACCTGTTTGAGGCTGTGGACAGGTGTCTTTTATACAGATAACGAGGTCAAACAGGTGCCATTAATACAGGTAACGAGTGGAGGACAGAAAAGCTTCTTAAAGAAGAAGTTACAGGTCTATGAGAGCCAGAAATCTTGCTTGTTTGTGGGTGACCAAATACTTATTTTCCACCATGATTTACAATTAAATTCTTTAAAAATCCTATAATGTGATTTCCTTGATTTTTTTTCTCATATTGTCTCTCATAGTTGAAGTGGTACCTCTGATGGAAATTACAGACCTCTTTCATTTTTCTAAGTAGGAGAACTTGCACAATCAGTGGCTGACTAAATACTTTTTTGACCCACTGTAGATGCACTTTGTAGTTCTACAATTATAGACTGTAGTCCATCTGTTTCTGTACATATTTTGTTAATCCAATTGACTCTGTTCTCTAATGATCATGTCCTCCACAGGACCACCAGAGATCAGGTACTATTTGGGTGATGCAGTGACACTGATGTGGTGGTGCTGTGTTAGTGTGTTTTAGAGTGGATCAGATACAGCTGTGATGCTGAAGGTTTTAAACACTGTCTTCACTCACTTTGCACTCTATTAGACTCATCTACCATACTGTGCCATCTGTTGTTGCACAGTTTGTGTTCATCCTCTAATCCTTCATCAGTGTTCGCAGGATGCTGTCTACAAGATTCTGGTGGCTGGACATTTTGGGTAGGTGGATTATTTTTAGTCCAGCAGTGACACCGAGGTGTCTAATAACACCAGCAGCACTGCAGTTTTTTTCTGATCCACTCATACCAGCACAACATACACTAACACACCATCTCCACATAAGTGTCACTGCAGTGCTGAGAATGATCCACCACCCAAATAGTAACTGATCTGTGGAGGTCCTGTGGACATCATGACCATTAGAGAGCATAGTAAAGGGGAATAACAAAGTATATAGAGAAATAGATGGACTACAGTCTGTAATTGTAGAACTACAAAGTGCATCTATATGGTAAGTGGAACTGATAAAATGGACAATGAGCGTAGAAACAAGCTGATCGGTGAGTGTGTGATATTCTGTATGGTATATATGATATGCTGTGTGTGATATGCTGTATGTGTTCTGTATGTACTATGCATGTGAGGAGTGTATGTTCTCCCCCATGTGCGTGGTTTATGTCTGGGTACTCCTATTTCTTCCAGACATGCATTATATACGTTGGTCTCTCTGAAGTGTCCCCGGTGTGAGTGAGTGAGTGTGTATGTACCTGTGATGGATTGGCACTCTGTTTTGGTTGGGTTCCTGCCTTGCACTCTGTGCTGTTGGTTAGGCCCTGGCTCTCTGTGACCCTGAACTGTAGGAAAATGAATGAATGTTGAATGTATGGTGTATTCTGCATGGTATATGTGACATGTTTTATCTATGATTGCAAATGACATGCTGCACGCTGTATGATCTGTATGCTGTGCGTCTCCTGAGGCTGAGTGGGAGTTTCTGTAGGGCGGGACCGGTGTTCCAGGAACAGCCAGGCAGAGAAACCACCACAACATGCTCACTGTGAATCCGGATCTGGACGCACTAGCTCTATCCAAAATGTTGCGGATTTAGCTTTCCGGCCTAAACCTAGGGTGTGGTCGTTGCGATTTTCAGCGCGGTCTCTGGTTTTATTTGCCCGTCCAACTTGTCAGGGAGTGATCGGAGCTCTGGGAGGCCATCTTTAGGACTGATCTGGGAGAAGCGAGTTGCTGGGCCGCCGTTAGCCCGGGTGGAGTTCCTCTATCCTGCACTAATGCAGTTTCATAAGTCAGCGAGGAGAGGGAAGGAAGGCTAACTGAGGGATGATCGGACATTTGCAGATAAACAACAGCGATCGGAGTCCATATCTCAAATGATCGACGTCTACATTTTGGACTACTTCTTGATCTGAACTTAAAAGCGCTTAAAAAGCAAGGCTAGTTAACTTAGCCACCCAGACTGACTGTGTGAAGGGTAAGTGCTGATCTGTGAATTAGCCTGCTAGCTAACTTTGCTAAGCTAATGTTATTGACAGCTAATATCTGCACCGAGTGCCTGATGGAACTGGATTTTCACTAACTAATTTTAAAATTGTGCATAGGTAACCCTTTTAGTCTCACCAAACTCGGCTGTGGGCAATTTTGCTTTGTTTGTTCTGAGACGCGGTGTTGAAATTAAATAATGAAATTATTGATTTCTCATGTCCATTTTATGAGTGAAGTTGGTCAGATGATCAAAGCCATTTAAGTTCAAGGCATGCCCTTAGAAAGTAGACACACCAGGTCATAATACTCATTGAAACCATTTTGTTTACATGAAATCCTTAAAATAACACTGTACGTTGTTGTTGAGATTCATAACAATCTTAACAATATTGGGAGTTTCCCACAAATCCACTGATGTACCTTTTGACCATACAACTCTTATGTTTATTATATAAATCTATATATTTATCTTGATTGTTATGCTAATATTACATGCATGCCCCTACAACACTGCAGTTTATCAGCTTGCTTTGATGAATATTAGCTTATCTATCCTTTTGCTTGTGTTATTTTTAGGATAGTTCTAAGACATGGTTTATGGCAAGTAGCTATGTACTTTGGAATTGAAACATTTGCATTTAAAATGTTGTTATGATTGCGAGCAGACTTAACTCTACAACATAGGGTTAATGTTAACAGATATTTAAATCTACATGAATTCAGGGTGTCTGTGAAGTAAGTCCTACTTTAACGTTGTTATTACGTGCACTGATGTTTGTCGCATCACCCACGGGGCTCACACTGAATTGATGGAAAGTGGATAAAACCTGGGCTCCATGTGTTTTATATAAATCTGAAAACAGCTTCTCGTATGTTGGTTGGTGAGTAATACATTTGTCAAAGCAGGACTTTTTATAGACACCCTGTACATGATTCTGAGATGGCGACGTATCAACATAGTCATGAAGTTTGTTTATTAGCAAAAAAACATAAACAGCACAAGTATGTACAGTTTGTTTTTGGATGACGACCATATTGGATCTTGGTGTCTGCATGCTGGAGTTTAGAGGTGTAAACATCTAAACTATTACCAGAATCTACAAGACTTTAAGGTGAAGATTTCACCACTGTAGTCACTGCATATTTAATGCTTGCCTTCAGTAAATATTAAACGTTGTGCATAAATGTGCCTTCTGACCCTTTGTTTAAAGCTAGAAATCTATGATGAGTAGTAGTACAAAATGCTTGTAAAGATGAGGAAGTTCTAACCAGCTAACTTCCAGTACTGTGTTGTTTAGTACATAATGTTTTCAGATCATGTATAGCTATTTTTATTGCTGATTGAAATAGGCGTTTAGAGTCTTCCCTTTCATTGTGATGTGTGGCTGTTCTAAATCTTGTGTCATCTGACGTGATGCAAACCCTGAAGAATCACTGCAGTATGCATTCCTGTTTTCCTTGATCCTTCTCATTCATTTTAACCACACTGACGTATTATTAAATCAATGGTGAAGTGAGTCAGGTGTGGTAGAGAAGGGTAAAAACATGAAGTGGGCCATACTGGACCAGGATTTGGAAACACTGACATAGCTTATTCCCTGTTCATTGAACAATAGTTGCTTTTTCACCTTTTTTTTGGTGCAAAACGCAGTCTACCAAGGTGTGGTTTCCACTTTTAGCCGACTGTCAGAGAGGGCATTCAGAGAAATCCCTGCTTGGCCTGCTTATTATGCTCAAACAGTTCTGAGCTGTTCAGGTTTTCCATGGAAGACAACACACATGCTCATACTCACGTTCACGTCCTGATAAAACCAGACCTTCTGTAGGACTAAATCAAGTGACATGATAGAATGAGCTTCTCTTTGTTAGAAGAAGCAAACACACAGCTTTTTTTGTTTTCCATCCCCCAAACGGAAGTTTGATGCCATTTCAGTGGAATCTAGATGTTAGATTATAACCTGTTTAAGTAAATATGCGTGGCTACCAACATTTCTTTGCAGTCATGCGTTTAGTATATAGAACAAAAGATAGAATGCATAGTGATATGATATGACCCTCATAACACTGGTTGTAAGAAAGACTGCAATAATTGTGATCTCACAAGCATCCACTGTGGTGGCTTACTGAATTTGTTTATGGGTTAGTCTCACAGGCGCATGCAAACCGAGGGTGTGTCAAAACGGCTGAATGGTGCATCTGTTGAAGGGAAACACAGTCTTCTTTCTTTCAGCAATTGTCTTTTTCTGACCTCATTGCTGCCACTTAAGGCAAAGCCTCTGTCTTATCTCTTGTATGAAACGCCTATGGTGTATCATCATCAACATGGTTTGTATTTGCTTCCTCATTAGTACTGGTGTTTAAGTGCTTATTGAACATTTGTCTGCCACTTTAGCTCATTACTTCTGATAAGGGCTGAATGTACATGGCATCAGCATTGAATTATGGGTTCTGGATGTCCAGTAGTCCTTCTGTGAAGGCTGCAGTAGACAAGTTTGTGACACACTCATTACAAATTAGTCACGATTTCCGTGATCAGTTTCTCAACTTGTTTGGAAAAGTTGCTGTTTCAGTTTTATTGAAAACTTGAAGTACTTTGAAATATTGATGACCAAGTTATATTTTGTTGTTTATTTACTTTAACATTTGGTCATGTCACAGACACCCGTGGCTTACAAATGATGTAGTCTGACAGTCCAAGCAGTTGTGGAGGAAGGGCCCAAGAAACAGTGGCGACTTCAAAGGCTGCAACCATCGATTAATCAAGTAATCGGATAAGAAATACTTTCGCTTTATTAAAGAGAAACAGTAAATATACAGTGGTGAAAAGTGTTTGCCCTTTTCCTGATTTCCTATTTTATTGCATGTTTGTCACACTTAAGTGTTTCGGAACATCGAACCAACATCGAATCCCCCCCTTAAAACATAACTATGGTCTATCACACCTGAGTTCACCAGCCACATCCAGGCCTGATTATTGCCACACCTACATGGCCCTGTGTGAAAGTGATTGCCCCCTAAACCTAATAACTGGTTGGGCCACCCTTAGCAGCAACAACTGCAACCAAGCGTTTGTGATAACTTGCAATGATTCTTCTACAGCATTGTGGAGGAATTTTGGCCACTCATCTTTGCAGAATTGTTGTAATTCAGCCACATTGGAGGGTTTTTGAGCATGAACGGCCTTTTTAAGGTCATGCCACAACATCTCAATAGGATTCAGGTCAGGACTTTGACTAGGCCACTTCAAAGTCTTCATTTTGTTTTTCTTCAGCCATTCAGAGGTGGACTTGCTGGTGTGTTTTGGATCCTTGTCCTGCTGCAGAACCCAAGTTCGTTTCAGCTTGAGGTCCTGAACAGATGGTCGGATATTCTCCTTCAGGATTTTTTGGTAGACAGCAGAATTCATAGTTCCATTTATCACAGCAAGTCCTCCAGTTCCTGAAGCAGCGAAACAGCCCCAGACCATCACACTACCACCACCATATTTTACTACTGGTATAATGTTCTTTTTCTGAAATGCTGTGTTACTTTTATGCCAGATGTAACAGGACACACACCTTCCAAAGAGTTCAACTTTTGTCTCGTCAGTCCACAGAATGTTTTCCCAAAAGTCTTGGGGATCATCAAGATGTTTTCTGGAAAAACTGAGACAAGCTTTAATGTTCTTTTTGCTCAGCAGTGGTTTTTGCCTTGTAACTCTGACATGCAGGCCATTTTTGCCCAGTCTCTTTCTTATGGCGAAGGCATGGACACTGATCTTAACTGAGGCAAGTGAGGCCTGTAGTTCTTTGGATGTTGTTGTGGGTCTTGTGTGACCTCTTGGATAAATCATCGCTTGGTAATTTTGGTCGGTCGGCCACTCCTGGGAAGGTTCGCCACTGTTCCATGTCTTCTCCATTTGTGGATAATGGCTCTCACTGTGGTTTTCTGGAGTCCCAAAGCTTCAGAAATGGCTTTATAACCCTTTCTAGACTGATAGATCTCAATTACTTTTTCTCAATTGTTCCTGAATTTATTTGGATCGCGGCATGATGTGTAGCTTTAAAGGATCTTTTGGTGTACTTCACTTTGTCAGGCAGGTCCTATTTAAGTGATGTCCTGATTGAGAACAGGTCAATAATTATTATTTAACCTCTAAGTAAATCACAGCATAATGTGGCCAGTTTTGACTTAAAGACAATGTATGTACTATAAAGGAAAAAAGCTGTTTGAGACGTCATATTTAATCTTACAGTGGTGTGAAAAAGTGTTTGCCCCCTTCCTGATTTCTTATTTTTTGCATGTTTGTCTTTATTATTAGGGGGGGGGGGAATCCACTCTTTTTGCATTAATCATAATACTAAAATAAATACTTAATTCTATAAAAAGCACTACATATCCATATGAGTGAACAATATAATCTTCAGCTGAATGCACTTATTACTCTTCAATAATTCTGCAAACACAAATATCACTGCAGCGATTGCCAGAATGATGACGTTTCCATGCACAATATTCATTTCATTAGGTATGTTTATTGTCAAGCCACTGTACTGGACTCCTGCAATTATGCAACGGAATATGCTGACACACAGTAAGGAAATGTATGAAATCATTTACGATTTTATTCCCTATAAGTTAACAGGGATTAAGGGAACATTTCGGACAGAACAAAAAAAGTCATTCATCATTTTGAGAGATATTTCAGAGATTATGGACAGAAGTGCAGATTTGAGACATTAAGATATTAAACTATAAAAATAAAAGAATAAAGATTTGGTTAATAACATTTCTTCTTCTTGTAAAGATTGCCAGGTTTTGCTGCACATTTTTGAGCACTACCTCAAGTACTTTTCTACCAAGTGAGTGGCATGAAACTAGGAGTAACGTTAAAGTGATTTGCACCAGGTATAGTCCTTCAAACTCAACTCTGTTCGAATGAGCTTTGCTGTAACCTGTTCCAGATACTATTTTCTTAGCACAGTGCGTTAGTAAGCCTATTAGACACTGAAGCAGCAAAATCAAAAGATACAAATCCATTATCGTGCGAAACAGATTGGCCAGGATTACTTACATTTACTGTGGAAAATATGTGAAGCAGCAGTGAGCCTCACTGTGTGATGTTAACCAATGGATTTTCGTTGTTTTAGCCAAAGACGAATAGCCTAGTTAGATTATTCTTTTTAAAAAG
The DNA here is from genome assembly GCA_025084515.1 of Ancistrus triradiatus. Lineage (NCBI taxonomy): Eukaryota > Metazoa > Chordata > Actinopteri > Siluriformes > Loricariidae > Ancistrus > Ancistrus triradiatus. The sequence goes on from JAJAGP010001092.1 coordinate 205,055, forward strand.
CTTTAGCATTTATCAGCATAAGCAGATACAGTACTAACAGGAATCTGAGTATCAAAATTGAGACAAAAACAGAGCTGTTGCATAACACTGTTTTGTAATCTGCATGATTAAGTGTTTTGTTTGACCATAGTACAAATTTACAATAAAATGTAAATTGTGAATTTTTCACTGTCCTATCATTAAAGGTACTTCTTCTTTTTACGTAAGATTTTTGTTGTTTACATTTTTGTACACAAAACCCAGGATTTTTTGCATGATTCAGGTCGTGCTTGAAAGACCTCAGTAAAAAATGGATTTAGATCATTTCCTTAATTAAAATGTGTTTTTCATTTTGAGAATATTGAGTTGTAAGTCTGTAGAATCAATGATGAGTCAGCATTTCAGGCAAATATCTGTTCAAGAATTATAATATCAGATTGGTGCAGCTCTATTGCAAACAAGCAATAATATACAAGCACTGAGCACTTTATTAGAATCACCAGTCATCCAATTATCAGCCAGTCATGTAGGGGGGCATGGTGGCACAGCGGGTAGCACTGTCACATCACAGTGAAGAGGTCCTGGGTTCTGGGTTCGATCCCATTTGGAGTGGTCTGAGTTCTTTCTGTGTGGAGTCTGCACGTCCTCCCTGTGTCTGTGTGGGTTTACTCTGGGTACTTTGGTTTCCTCCCACAGTCCAAAGATATGCTTTAGTATAACTGATTGCATCTATCTATCTATCTATCTATATCTATATCTATATCTATATCTATATATATATATATATATATATATATATATACATACATACACACAGTATATACACTACCTGACCAAAAATAAAAAAGGTCACACTAATATTTTGTTGGGCCACCTTTAACTTTGATTATGGCACGCGTTCGCTGTGACATTGTTTGTTTCCACAAGCTTCTGCAATGTCACAACATTTATTTCTGTTCAGAGTTGCATTAATTTTTTCCCCAAGATCTTGTATTGATGCTGGAAGACTTGGACCACTGCACAACTCCAGAACATCCAAAAATTCTCAATGAGGTTCAGTTCCGGATGCTGTGGTGGCCAATACATGTGTGAAAATGATGTCTCATGCTCCCTGAAACACTCTTTCACAATGTGAGCCCAATGAATTCTGGCATTTTCATGTTGGAATATGCCCGTGCCATCAGGGAAGAAGAAATCCGTTGATGGAATAACCTGATCGTTCAGTATATACAGGTAGTCAGCTGACCTCATTCTTTGAACAAAGAACATTGCTGAACCTAGACCTGACCAAGTGCAGCAACCCCAGATCATAGCACTGCCTCCACAGACTTGTACGGTAAGCACTAGGCATGATGGGTGATGGGTTCTTACCCTGATGTGCCCATCACTGTGGAACAGGGTAAATCTGGACTCATTAGACCACATGACCTTCTTCCATTGCTCCAGAGTCCAGTCTTTATGCTCCCTAGCAAATTGAAGCTGTTTTTTTGTTTTGTTTTTTTCCCCGGTTAGCCTCACTGACAAGTGGTTTTCTTAAGGCTTCACAGCTGTTAAGTCCCAATCCCTTGAGTTTCCTTTGCGTTGTGCGTGTGGAAATGCTCTTACTTTCACTATTAAACATATCCCTGATGTCACCAAACGTTTCAGTGATCACCGATCACGATCATTCAAGGTTTTTTCCAAACACATTCCTGCCTCGAAGATGATGTTTCCCCACTGTCCTTCCACTTTTTAATAATGCGTTGGACATTTCTTAGTAGTTTCATTTCCTTAGATGTTTCCTCTGCTTGGGGCATGCCAGTAATTTGACCCTTCTGAAACAGATTAACATCTTTTCCACGACCACAGGATGTGTCTTTCAACATTGTTGTTTAACAAATGAGAAGCTACTTGCTGCATCAGTTAGGGTTAAATAAGTTGTTTCCAGCTGAAACATAATCACCAATGCAGTAATTATCCGATGAGAGGCTCTTACCTATTTGCTTATTTGCCTATTGCTTAGTGTGTGTGTGTGTGTGTGTGTGTGTCTGTGTATATATGTGTGTGTGTGTGTGTGTGTGTGTGTGTGTGTGTGTGTGTGTGTATATATATATATATATATATATATATATATATATATATATATATATATATATATTTATGTGATCTTAGTGCTTTTGACCGTTGGTGACAGGCTGGCTGCTGTGTGTATTTTTATAACTGCCAATCTCTCTAGAGTTTACTTAAAATGGTGCAATAAAGAAAAAAAGAGAGCAGCCGTTGTGTGAATGGGTCAAGTTGTTGTTGAGTGGTGAAGGGAGAATGCCCAGACTGGTTTGAGCTGATAGAGAGGCCACGGTAACTCTGATAACAATTCTGAACAAATATGATAGGCAGAGAAGCATCTCAACATGGTGTCAAACATCATGGTGGATGGGATACAAGAACAGAAGAACCTATTGGGTTCTATTTCTGTCAGCCTACAGAACAGAAAGCTGAGGCTGCAGTGGGAAGAGGCTAACCCAAGCCTGGACAGCTGAAAACCGGTAAAACATGGATAAGATGAGTCTCAGTTTCAGCTGAGGCACACAGATGGTAGGGTCAGAAATTGGCAGCAACAGCATAAATTCATGGCTGCCTTTGTCAACAGTCAACATGCAGGTGGAGGTAGTGGTGTAATGGTGTGAGCAGTGTTTACTTGGCGCATTTTCTGTCTGTTAATACCAGTCAGTTATCACTTGAAAGCAACAGCCTATTTGAGCATTGTTGCTCACCATGTGCACCCCTTCATTGGCAGATTTTACCCATATTTTAATGGTACTTCCAGCATGATAATGCATCATGTCACAAAGCTAAAATTAATCTCACTTTCATGAACAAAACATGAGTTCAGTGTCATTACATCTGAATCCAATAGAACAACATTTTTGGGATGTGTTCGAATGGGATTCACAGAGTGAATGAGCACCTGAAAAATATGTGCGTGATGCAATCATGTCAACATAGGGCAGAATATTCAAAAAATGTTCCTAATACCTTGCTTGCTGAATCCACGCCATGGAGAATCGAGGCCGCTTTGAGAGCAAATAAAAGCCCTACTCAGTATTAGTATAGCTCTTAATAAAGTGCTTGGTGAGTGCATGTACAATCCTAACAGACCGAAAGCTTATTCTACAAGCTTATTCATCCAGTTTTTGATTCAATTTACTTCATATTAAGATCTCCTGCATGTCATAATGTTAGACTAGAGTTTATAATGGGGCACAGATTGTACTCAAGCAGATTAGTTTGAAAGCAGAAATCCTTGTAATGCTCTGTGGCTGGGTACACCCTGTAAATCCCAATGCCGTGTGATGTCAGCATAGTTATAACAAATGTGTGGGGCTTTTTTCTTTCCAAATTTACTTAAACAGTATTTGTTTTAAATCTGTTCTGGTTGTGGTTACTACTTTTGTGACTGGTTACTGGTTTTTGTGACTGGTACCGTATTTTTCGGACCGATTGTAGATGGTACACGGCGCTCATAAATCTGTCAAAATGTTTTAGCACGGCCTTGGTAAGTTACGAAGCTTACGGCAATCGTAGTGCGCAGCATCGCGGAGTAATACGGTATGTGCTTCAGCATTAGGGTACGTGCATTCATTCATTCATTTTCGAAGCGGATTTCAAACACAACGCTATCAGTCACGCAGTACAACATGGTCATAGAGCAGCTGTGAGAGAATTCAACATTAACGAATCAATGGTACAGAAGTGGAGGAAGCAAGAAGACTCCCTGCGCCGGGTAAAGACCAAACTGAGCTTCTGAGGGAACTTAAGAGTTTCGTTTCATTTCATGCGTCTTATAACCCGGTGCCCTTTATGTATGAACATAGATCCGTTAGCAGCCGATCGTTGATATCGCGCCTTATAACCCGAAAAATACGGTAATTTGATTAATGGATGACAAGGTACCAGGGGTTACTTGTTAGCAGTTTGATAGGCAACTTTTCAGCTACCATCCTGTTTATGTCCTACTGTTTGGTCATTATGGTATAATTTAATACGTTGGGTTATTTCTAATAGGTGAGATAATACAATGTTAAATGAGTCTGCCTCTTATCTGACTACTTTTTAGTACAACAGATGTTCTGTTATTAAATAATTATTATCACTGTAAAAATGTATTTTCACAGGTTTAAGTAAATCTTTATAAATCAAGACCATCGTGCTAAAATTCAGCTTGTTTTTCTTTAGTAAGCATAAGGTGTGTTGGCAGTTAGCAAGCCTTCTTGCTGCTGTGGGGTGGCAGGGGGATGCTGGGACATTTTCAGTCAGCTTAATCTTGATTACATGTTTGTCCTTGGGTGAAACTGTATAATCAGTGACTGACACTTGCTGGTAGAGCTCTACACGAGTTTTTTTTTTTTTTTTTAAATATATTTTTATATATACACATCTCCGCTCTCAGTAGTATTCATCCTGTTCCCGCCAAAACATGACATTTGTTCTCCCTTAACATCACAGTTCCATACAAGGGTAAATGACATCCAATATTTCACTTATTCTATTCACAAATAAATTATTATCTCAAGAAATAATAGTACTGCTTGCGGACATCAGGCCAATGTACTTTTATTGTTTAGCATAATCTGTTTTCCTTATAAACACAAGGCATGCATTGAAATACAGAACATTTATTTCCTTAGGCTGTGCATTGCTACAGGCAGCATAAAATGTTCATACAAAAGTCTTCAAACATATGCCTACATATAAAACAAAGATGCATTTGACTGTGTTAACAAGATAATTACAAGTAAGATGCAGCCATTGTGCCTACTGTATAAATAAAAGCAGCATATTTAATAAATGATTATTAATAAAACTGCAGTAGCTGATAGGCCTGCTCTTTTAAATACGTCATTGTAAATAAAACTGCTGTACTAAATTTAACAAAAAAATGTTTCCTTTTTTTCACTTGAAGGAAAAGTGAATGTTGTCAGTTAAACTTGCCTACTTCAGATGTCCATGAAGAAGGAGGATGTTGCTAATTGAAGAGGGCTTCAGCACTCTCTTCGAGTGCTTCACGGCTATTTTCCTTAGATAACTTGTCTGCAGTGTTCATTTTGTAGACGAATGATTTTCGTTATTTTCGTCACCGACCCTTTTTTCTAACAAAAACGAGACGATGACTAAATTAAAATATGTGGAAAGTGATCCAATCAGTGATGCGGAAAGACGACGCAGCGTTTGATCTGACCCCGGGGAAAATCGTACTGGCTCGACAATGTCAACACCTGGGAGAAAGAGGAGAGTGGATCTATGGGCCATTTCTCATTTGATATCAAGGAAAACAAGACTCTTTATAAACCGTGTGGGGCGCCAGCTCCGGTAAAAATACAACAAAGCTTAAACGACATCTGCAGACATGTCATCCTGAAACTGGTCAAGCTACCAGCACCTAAATGGCAAATAAAGTAGGGATTAAACTATGCTTTCAGTTCGCGACGTTTAGACTTTAACAAGTGTTCATATTATATTTAAGGAGTATTCTGGTAACATAACTCCGCTTTATACTGTAATTATGAATAAATGCCTATAGAGCATGCATATCCGATCTTATATGTTTAATAAACCTCATAATATATTATTTATTCTAACTTAATTCTATTGTACAATATCTCGTGAGTGTCCACACCGAGTTTGAAGCAGATCTTTGATGGAAATTGTGTTTTGGTGACCACTTTACAGTTATTATAATGCATGCATATAGACCTGAGCTTATATCTTAATTAGATCTTATAATATATCATTCATTCCAACTTGATTCTATTCTAGAATATCTGCTGAATGTCCACACCGAGTGTGAAGCAGATCTATGGTGGACATTTTGAGAAATAACCACTTTAATGTATAGTTGTATTATTAGTACATGCATATAGATGTTTCATTTTTAAATGGAAAAGTTTCAAAAAAATTTACATATTGCAATGTTTACATTTCATATTTTAGTCAGCTAAAGCTACTGTAGATTTAGTCGAGTATAATGTTATTATAATTAGTTGACGAAAACTAGACTAAAACTAAAAACAATTCAGATGACTAAATTATGACAAATTAAAATTTTCTGTCAGAATTAACACTGGTTGTCTGATGTTTCTACATGTATGTGTTGTTCTGCTCCCGCACATGCTGGATTGCTGTGTCCATTTGTGACACAGACATTTTTGTTGTGGGTTCTGCGGGAATCCTGTGGGATTTAATTCGGAAGAACCTACGCCCCACGTGTGAAGTCGGAATTACGAGTAGTCATGTTCAGGTGTATTGTAGGCGGAGCAAAAATGAAAACTTGTGGATGTTGAAATGCTAATTACTGTGGGTAGAAGGATAAATAGCATTGTTCCATATCAAACACGAAGATTAAAGAGTAAAGTTTAATCCTGAGCAAGTTATGTACATGAGCAACAGCTAATAGCTGGACTGTTAAATAAAGAATTAAATACCATCCATTACTGAAGCTGATGTCTCTCCACCATGTTGGAAGGATGAAGGTCTCCCCAACTCAGGTCTCAAGGTCTCAGATTTCCTACTCGAAATTGTGACTCGACAGGGCATTCTTGTTCAACTTCCAAGTCAGCAACTCGGTAATACCATCATTTCGATAGCCCATGAAGGTACCATACTTTCTCACACCAGGAGAGAATCAGTGCCTACAATAAACCTGCTAAAGTAGACTGGTGCGTCCCACTTGCTTCCATATTGAGAGGGCGGCACCTACAGCAAGAAGGTCCTGGATTCTATCCCAGGTGGAGCGCCCTGGGTCCTTTCTGTGTGGAGTCTGCACGTCCTCCCCGTTTCTGCGTGGGTTTACTCTTGGTACTTTGGTTTCCTCCCACAGTCCAAAGATGCGCATTAGGTTAATTGATTACGCTAAATTGGATCGACCTGAGTGTATATATGGTTCATCTTGACGTAACCTTGCGTGTGTCGCTGAAATGGCCATTGATGCTGATAGCGACGTTAAATAAACTAAACAAACAATCCAAATTGGGAAGCCAGAACATGAAATTGGATCTTTGCAACATCGGTTTCTTTGTTTATTAGGGTCCTAAGTTGTTGGGTTCCCAGTTGAAGAGGGACTCACAATTTCCTAATCTGAGTTTGGAAATTCCGAGTTCTGCACTGTAGTCGAATGTGCAGTGAGTCACAACCATAGATACAGACATGGTGCGTTATAAATCAGTTTATGGGCTTTTAGGGCTTTTAGTCCGACAGCGCCAAACAAACACGGTTCGAGTTGTACATGTTTTTGCAATTTGTATCATGAATGCATGAGGTTGAACACACCATTAGGTTAATGTTATATTTTTGAAATTGTGGAGGATATAGTTTACATACTGATAAACAGTTATAACTGTCACTGAAAATTAACTTGCCTGTGCTAATTCATGTACCGTATTTTCCGGGCTATAAAGTGCACCGGGTTATAAGGCGCGATATCAACGATCGGCTGCTAACGGATCTATTTTCATACATAAAGCGCACCGGGTTATAAGACGCATGAAATGAAACAAAACTCTTAAGTTCCGTCGGAAGCTCAGTTTGGTCTTTACCTGGTGCAGGGACGTCTTCTTGCTTCCTCCACTTCCGTCCATTGATTCGTTAATGTTGAATTCTCTCGCAGCTGCTCTATGTCCATGTTCTACTGCGTGACTGATAGCGCTGAGTTTGAAATCCGCTTCGAAAAGTAAATGAATGAATGCACGTACCCTAATGCTGAAGCACATACCGTATTACTCCGCGATGCTGCGCACTACGGTTGCCGTAAGCTTCGTAACTTACCAAGGCCGTGCTAAAACATTTTGACAGATTTATGAGCGCCGTGTACCATCTACAATCGGTTCTAGGTCAGAAAGCACAACCAGAATTAATTCATACATTAGACGCACCGCATTTAAAGGCGCTTTGTCGATTTTTGAGAAAATTAAAGGATTTTAAGTGCGCCTTATGGTCCGAAAAATACGGTAATTAAGTGTTTGCTCAGCCAGTACTGCCAGCATTGACATTACTACACGTTACAAGAACAAACAAAAAACACAGTGTTGCACGATATATCGGCAGGCAATGTATAATTTGCCGATTATATATGACTTTTTTTTCATTTATCGTCTCTGGTCCGATATTAGAATATTAGCCAAAATCGATATTTATTTTATATTTATATATGAATAATTCTTAGGTATTATTCATCTTAGGTATTATTCATAATATCTGATGTTGAGTGTGTAGTTATGTTTGCAGTTTATTGTTCTTGTTGCTGCCTGTACCAATCCAGTAAAAATGTAAAGGCAGGTTAGATAACAAAATGGAACGAAATCATTTTTCTTTGTGAACTGCAACTTATGTTTACAGTTCTTGTTTAGTTGAATTTTTAACAGCAGTTCATATATGGATTATAATGTGAACTTCTTGTTCAGAAAGGTTAAATGATAGGTTTTAATATCAGTGTTGGCCACAAAAATCTACTAATAATCGGTTATCGTATCGGCCCAAGCAATTCAAGATCAGTGCATCCCTGAAAAAACATGGCATGGTCTGATGTTTGCAATTTTTTTTCTGCAGTAAAATTGTGGACCCTCCTCTTAGGCTCACTTCATGTTTTCAGTATGTTTTGGTCTTGAAGTCAGTGATGTAAAAAGTTTTTTGTGTGTGTGTGTGTGAGAGTTTAGTGTCTGTTTTGGTGTATTATCCTGTTGCAAGATCTAACCATGACCCAGTTGTAGTTTCTATTCAGAAGCAGCCCAGTTTCCACTTGAAATGTTTAGCTAATTCATGGAGTCTGTGAACAAGATTTTCACGGCTTTTGGAGAACGTCTGCAGGACATGTCCTCCACCATAGCTATATTATGTGTAACTATTTTTTATTCCAAACACTTCATGATGACTTGTTCCAATAGCACCTAGCGAGCTCTGATTATGTTACAAAAATGCAACCTACAAATATGTGGTTCCATGTAGGAGGTGTCTAATTGAAGATTAGGAGACTTGGTGAATGCAAAATACCTCTGCTTCTTTAAATCCCCAGCTATAGTCTTTGGAGCAATTTCTGCCTTTCTCACCATCCTCCTCGCTGTGCGTGGGGGCAAAATACACTTTATTAAAGCTCTAGCTGTTTTAAACTTAGTTCAGTGGACAAGTGTATTGTCAGACTCCGGCCATTTTGTAGTCATTTCCTGGTTTACGAAAGTCTGCAGACTTTGGTTTTATTTGATTTGTGTATTCTTCTATCTTCCCCATGTTGGTGAATGACTAAGAGATTTGCCGTCTGTATCAGCTTATATTTATACTCCAGTGAAACAGGAAGTCATGGGAGACTGCTTAGAAGTTCCACCTCAGATTTAAAGAATGTAAATGGGAACATCGTTTAGTTCCGTTTTTGTTCGTAAGAATTTCTACACTTCAGATTTTGTAATTAATTATACTGGAATTAATCCAGCTTCGTTAAGTAGCAGATTTATTTGATCATTCTTAGTGTGATTAGCTTTTTTTTAACCAAATGGTTCCAATAATTGAGAACATGTTTCTAGTATTCAGATGTTATAAAATGTTCAATAGTATTTTATTCTAAACTAGATTTTTTTTATTAATTTGAGGTACAAGTTAATACCTTATACATTTACTCAGCCCTGTCTAGGGTTGTTCCTGCCTTGTGCCCTATGCCGTTGGCTATTCACCGGCCCTCCCGTGGTCCAGGATTAAGTGGATAAGAAAGTGAATGAATGAACGTGAATGAACATTTACTCACTTGCCTTACCAGACCTCATGATACTTTAAAAAAAAATTAAATAACCAGCACAGGTGCAGCATCTTATTGTCTGGTGACTCACTACAGCACGATCAGGGTGTTCATAAACACATAGCAACAGTCTGGGCATGCCCTGTACAGCAACGTACAGTCAGTGCAATGGAGAAGAAATGCAGACATTTCTTTAATCGCACCATGAAGAGTGGGCAAGAGCGAGTTCTTGGCGTGTTTTTTTAATGGTTCATCAAATAGTGTAAGTGAAATGCCTAGAATGATTTGGATGCTAAGCAGACAAACAAAAATGTTGGAGTGTCAGCTGAGGAGCTGATTAGGTGTCTAGTTTGTCCCTTGTGTGAGTGACAGGAAGTCTCCAACCCCATGTAAGAGGAATTCCTGTCATCCTGCTTTGTTGGCCTGTTGTACTGCATTCCTTGTCTGTGTGTGTGTGTTGGCTTTCATGCTGTGGTCTCATTTTGTTCAGCTCTTGGACCTCCATTAATCTTGTCTAAGTGAAGAAATCCATTTTCCTATCACTGGAATGTCACAACGAGTGGCTATGCAATGGACTTTAATGACTTTAAAGGTCGATGACCAATATTATCATTGGTTGTTGTTGTTCTTCTTTGGCTGCTCCCATTTAGGGTTGGCCCAGGTTTTACAGACATGGATAACCATTAGATATTAACAATACACAATGGCATCGGTGCTGAGGGACTCTGTACTTCCAGAGTAGATCTTATAGAATGAGCGGACAGTTCTGGCAGCAGGACAGACATGGCATTCATTGTATACATTTACAGTACTGTGCAGCAGTCTAAGCATTCTGTTATATTTTTCAATTTATTGTTGTGTCTGATCCACTCGAATCACTGCTACAGTCTGTAATTGTAGAACTAATTGTTGTGCGTCTGTATGCTAAGTGGAACTGATAAAATGGACAATGAGTGTAGAAACAACAGAGGGTTCATAATAAAGTGGCCAGTGAGTGTATACGCTATAATTTTCCAATAGTAGGAAATTACAGAATGTTCAAATCTCTTACATTTCTTCACCCTTCTTTCGTGTAAATGTTTGTTTTTTTTGGTTAATAGATCATTATGCATAATTTCAGAGAAAGCAACGTGCACAAGTAAACTTAAATATGAGTGAAGTCAATTATTTGTGTTTGATCAGGCTTTTCGCCATTCCAGTTACCTGTCCTAAACTTTATTGAAAAACCTGTTTGGTGTACTGAAGGGGAGAGTCCACAAAAGACCCAAGAGCCTTATTATTTATTCAGGACTGTACCTGGTTCCTTCTCTGTATTATACCATTTGTACCAGTGGCGCTAATAATAACTTCACAGTAGTGGCTTCACGGTAATGGCCGATGCAGATATTTAGAGAGCAGGGTGACCGATGGCTGAGATATGTAATGTTGATATTGCTTTTTTTGCAACCGAAAAAACTAATAACAATGAATGAACATGTATTTAAGCTATAAATGCACTGTCTCAGTTTGCACGTATTTTTTTAAACAGGTTTTTTGCTCTTAATAACAACATAAATAAACAGGTAACAGCATTTTCTTTCTGGTGGAGAAATACTTGCAAATAAATACATTTACAGCATTTAGCAGACGCCCTTATCCAGAGCGACTTACAATTGATACAAGCTTACAATCCAAGCAATTGTGGGTTAAGAGCCTTGCTCAAGGACCCAACAGTGGCCGCTTGGCGGAGGTGGGATTTGAACCCTGGACCTTGTGGTCCATAGTCCAGTACCTTACCTGCTAGGCTATCACAGTCCCATAAACAATGTTAGGGTTGTGCACATCTTTTTTGTTTTCCGTCCCGTCTCCAGTTGAGAGCAGCAAGATCTAATGCTGGAAGTCGTGATGCATGCTCAATAATCCACAAAACCTTATGTCCAGTTCTTCCACAAAACCTTATGTCCAGATGAACAGATTCAACTTCTGGGATTTTCCTGGAAGTTTTCATCTTCTCAAAAATGGGCCCACCAACACACAATTTATTTGCGTTTTTGCCACTATTTTTGAATATTGGCCTCGTGAGTGCAGATATCGGCCTGTTTCTACTTCACGTTGATGTCTATAGTGATGATCAGTTTAGTTGTCTTGGTTTATTGCCATATTGTGTACTTCACAGGCTATGGTGGGCAGCATATAGGTCACTGAGGCACGTGCTGAGTTTGTGTGTGTGTGTGTGTGTGTGTGTGTGTGTGTGTGTGTGTGTGTGTGTGTGTGTGTTGTAAGAGCAAAGCTCAGAGCCAGTGTGTGAGGCAGCTGGTGAGTTGGTGGGAGGCAGGAGCGCAGGCCAGTCTTGTGACCGACGCATCTGATCAGTTCTGGGCTCTCATCATTGTCTCTGTGCAGCTGATCATCTGAGCGCTCAGCAGGGTGGAGGGCGGGGGGTGGGGTGACATAAAGCCAAGCAGAAGCAACAAACAAAGCACTATTTTAGAATGAGCTCATTCCTATACACTCAGGAGGACATAGCAGGAAAATAAAAACACGTGACAAGTTTAAAGGGATAAAGTGACTAGATCCATGTGATCAGGTCTTATTGAACTTGAGCAGATATTCTAGCCATTTAAATCTGTTGTACTGGTGATCTTGTACGTCTCATTAGCTCACTGTTCTCATCCCTGCCAACCTTCACAGCATTTTTTTTTTTCTGTTCTCATGCTGTTCCACAGAATCAGAACGCTAGTCTATGCTTGAACAGGCCAAGTGAAAGCAAATGTCGGGTTCAACTGCCAAACAGATACACCATGTTTATCCAATAAATCGTTTTTGATTCCTTGATAGAGTTGCACAATGACAGTTGCCCAACGCAGGATATTATTCAGTATCTCCATTTTACACTGCAAGTTTTTCTTTTACAAGATGGAGAAAGTATTTTTTGGAAACAAGAGATTTATAAACCAGAGACAAGCTTTGGTTTTATTTCAACAAAGAACATGGTTTTGGGTGGATTCTTTCCATCATCGCTTCCGTCATGTCACTGGTATTTAAAGCAGAAACCGTATTAAATAAAAAATAACGATATGACTAATGGCTCATGAATACACACCCTTCCAATAAATGGATAATTAGTGTCCTTGCATGCTACAACCGGGCTTGGTGGTGCAACCTAAACCGTCAAGTACTATTGTAGCTTTGAATCAGATGAATGATGGTCCAATTACCGGATTGCCGTACCGATAAAGCGCACCGGGTTAAAGCCGCATGAATGAAACAAAACGCTTAAGTTCCGTCGGAAACTCAGTTTGGTCTTTTACCTGGCAAGGGCGTCTTCTTGCTTCCTCCACTTCCGTACCATTGATTCGTTAATGTTGAATTCTCTCGCAGCTGCTCTATGTCCATGTTGTACTGCGTGACTGATAGCGCTGAGTTTGAAATCCGCTTCGAAAATAAATAAATGAATGAATGCACGTACCCTAATGCTGAAGCACATACCGTATTACTCCGCGATGCTGCGCACTATGGTTGCCGTAAGCTTCGTAACCTACCAAAGACCGTGCTAAAACATTTTGACAGATTTATGAGCGCCGTGTACCATCTACAATCGGTTCTAGGTCAGAAAGCACAACCAGAATTAATTCATACATTAGATGCACCGCATTTTAAGGCGCACTGTCGATTTTTGAGAAAGTTAAAGGATTTGAAGTGCGCCTTATGGTCCGCGAAAAATACGGTATTAGCCTTTGACTGTGATGAGTATAATGTCCTCTAACATCTGTAAAGGTTTTGACATGGAATGAACATTGTTTGTTTATTTCATGCTGTTTCTATCATAGGAACAGTATAAAGCCTTTCACCCTCGTAATGATTTTTTACACAAGAATTAACAGATGCGTTTTTTAACGTAGTGGAACCTTCACAACCAAGTCCCGATGTGGTTTTTATATTATTATATATATTTTTTTGGTCCTAAACACTCCCTTCCGCTATTTCTTTTTTATTTCCCTTCCCTTAATGTTGTCCGCAGAGTTTTCATCACCAGCGTCTTTTTTCCATCAATTAACAAGCAATGCCCCACGATGAAAGATTAGTGCGTAAGCTATTAGTTTTGTGTTTTTTTGTGGGCAATGACAGATTAGAATGCACTTCATAAACAGAAAACAGTTCCTTCAGTCACTGTGATGTTTTATCACCACATTCTCCTCCTTAAAGTTAATCTTCGGCAAGATCTTTCTATAACTATCCATGTTTTTTTTAAGCGGTGTTCTTTTCCTATAAGCTCTTGTGCTCTGCGCTGTAGGATGAGCTGTTCTGCCCGACAAACCGAGCTCTGATTGGTCAGCCTGATTTTTAACACATCCAAACTACGCATAATGCGAACAACAGTGCTCTGATTATAAAATGTTTCACTCAGCATCACAGTTCGTCAGTTTCGGACTCGGTGGTAAAGGAATTTGTGTGGTGTGTTTGTGTGTATGTGTATTTATTGTGAGTGTATGTTGTGTGTGGTTTTGTAATATTATTCATATATATATAATATATATCTCTATATATATTATATAATATAATATATATATATATATATATATATAGAAGGGAGAAAAAAGGAATCGGAGAAAATTTAGCGAGGGAAAATGACAAGGGGGGACCAAAGTTGAACGACAAAAGAGAAGGGGAGGGGAAGAATAAAAAACAAAAAAAATCGGGGGGAAAGAATTTTAGAAAAAGAAAGGGGTAGTGTGGCAAACGACGGAAGGGAAGAACAAGCCGGACCGGTACACGGGATACGGAAAAAAGAGTAAGTAGGGCGGGAACTTGGTAGGGAAGGTTGGGCAGAAGAAGAAGATAGGAGAGGAGAAGACGTCAACAAATTCGGAGGTGAAGGCCAGCCAACTAAATATAATGGGGAGAGGAAGTCTATAGAAAAAGAGACAGGAGATAGCGCGAGGGGACGTAAGATGGAAAGTCCATAGATAAAGCATAGGCAAAAAGGTGAACAAAAGGGAAAGAAGAGGAAGCACAGAGTGGGGGAGCCAGAATATACGGATACGGGAAAAAAGTACAGCAAGCGGAGACCATAAAGTGGGAAAGAAAGAAAACGAGAGTAGGTGGGCAATGACACAGTAAAAAAGAAAAAAAAGTGACAGGAGGGAACAATGCGGAAATGTAAAATAGAGGAGCGGAAGATGAAAGAACACGGGAGAAGAAAAAGGCTCAACCAACTTCCTCTCTCTACCCCCCCATACATACAACACACACACCACACATATATAATATAATATATATTATATATTATATATATCTATATATATATAGATATATTATAATATATATAATGTGTATTATGTATTATATATGTTCTGTGGTGTATATATATATATATATATATATATATATATATATATATATAATATATATATATATATCCCCTCTCTCTCCTCTCTCTCTCTCTCTCTCTCTCTCTCTCCTCCTCTCTCTCTACATCTCTCTCCTCTGTGTTGTGTGTGTCTCTCTCTCATCTCTCTCTCTCTCTCTCTCTCTTCTCTCGCTCTCTCTCTCTTGTTCTCTCTCGGTTCTCTCTCTCTCCTCTCTCTCTCTCTCTCATGTCTCTGTTTTCTCTCTCTCTTTTCTCCGTTCTCGTCTCTGTTCTCTCCTCTCTCTCTCCTCTCCCTCTCTCTCATCATCTCTCTCTCGCCTCTCTCGTTTTCTTTCTCTCTCTCTCTCTCTCTCTCTCATCCTTTTTCTCTCTCTCTTTGTCTCTCTATCTCTCTATTTTCTCTCTCTCTTTTCTCTCTCTCTCCTCTTTCTCTCTCTCGGGTTTCTCTCCTCTCTCTCTCATCATCTCTCTTCTCTCATCTCTCTCTCTTTTTTTCTTCTCTCTTCTCTCCGTGCTGGTCTCTCTGTTTTTTCTTCTACTCTCTCTCTCTTTTCTCCTCAATCTTTTTTTCTCTCTCTCTCTCTCTCTCTCCTCTTCTTTTCTCTTTTTTTCTTTTTTCCTTCGCTTTGTTTTCCTCTCTCTCGGCTCTGTGTTGTTTGTGTGTCTGTCTGTCCTCTCTTTCTGTCTCTGTGTGTGTTCTTTTTCCCAGCCAACGCGAAACTTGGACTCGGTGTGAAACGGCCTTACATGCGGTCTCATATTAAATGATGCATTGTAGTGTGTTGTTTGCTACATACCTACCCCAGCTACCTACAACATTCTTTTACGGAACGCGTGCATGTGCAGAACAGAACAGAGGTGCTTATGATTGTGCAGCCCTAGTGGACCTGTGTAAAAGCAAGCATTTGAGATCATTTGTGACCTTAAACGTCTGGCACTGCCCACAAATTCGTTCACAGAAATTCATTTTGTCAGTTCCACCACCACTATAATGAAAGTTGCACATAATACAAAACATATATCCAGTAATGCAGGAAATTTCCATAAGGGTTCATTTCTCAGTTTTATTGATGTAATTGCCTTGTCTTCAACCTACAGAGTCACTTACCCACCAAGTGATATGAAAAAAAGGTGATAACATGGACACAAACTAGTGGCCCCCAGGTACCCAAGCTTGTGATTTGGTGCTCGCAGTATCTAGCACATTAATTGCATATAGGCTGGAATTTCTTCTGTTTTCCTGTAATGAGAAAAGAACATAAAATCCAGCTTCTTAGGAATCCGATATAAAGGCTGTCTAGGGAGACTTGCAGGGGCAGTCAGTACAGATATGCACCTTGTAACGATCGCATTACGTTCTCTGAAACGGGTCGTTGACCGAAATGGACACTGAGCAGATGTTACTATAGTCACATGGTCTTTTTATGCTTCTGTAACGTAAAAATAAAGGGTACGCTATGCATCAGAGATAGCGCAGGAAACACCAGCATTGCTAATGCCACTGCTTTTTTAATTTATGGAAATTAAATAATTATAAGTATGTAATGTACTGGCAAACAAAGGAGTACTATACACTTACAGCTTGTTAGATATCAGCTCCAAAAAGCCATACACGCATACATGAGTAGCTTGCACAAAAGCCTCTAAACACATCAACCGAGTTAGAACAGTCTCTGGTCCAAACTTGATCTAACGAGCAAGCGAGCACATAACCAGCAAGATGGTTACACATACATACACATACAAATGACGGATTTATGCTCTTAGATTTCCGTCTCTGCTCATGGATCCGCAACGTATGGAGTTAAAAGACAGGTTTTTATTTCCTATTGTAATTTATTAGAAGTGTTAAGACCGTCCTGAAAGTGAACAGACATTGATCGGAAGGCCATTGAATGGTCCATCCCTATAAATGAACAGTAATAGACTATTGACCAAGGAGGTTGATGGTCCAAGTTCCATCACTACCAACTCCAACTTTTGGGTCCTTGACTTAATTGCTTGGATAGTACCATGTCATAATTGTGAGCTGTTTTAGATGAAAGAGTCTGCCCACTGAATAAATGTAAATGCTTATGCAAAAGAGAACTTTTTGTATGAAAACTAAACACAGTTATGAACCAAGTATTTTACTGTACGCACCACGTTGTAGTGTTTAAATGTTGTCTTTTTCAAAGGTTTACGTTGGCGTTTTTCTGTTTGCATATGTTTTTTTCCGCTTCATTCATTCTAAATTGATATCAAAGAACATCGATGCGACTCTGAATAAAGACTTGCTATGCTGGGAATGCAGTGCCCACGTTGTAGGCTGCTTAGTCTTATCTGTTGTTCTGTCTCAGGCGTGCTCTGTCTATTTCCTCATATCAGTTGGTCAGTCTGCGTGCACATAGCTAACACATGCTGTGTGAGAGTGCTATGTGCTAAGCAGAGAGCGGTGGGTTTTGCCCATTAGTCTGTGGATGCTGTTGCTATGGAAACTGAGGTGTGCATTTTTGCTGGGCTTCAGAGCTGAGTGATGTCTCTGTGGACTGCACTGTCCAGCTTCTTAACTGTCCTCTGATTGAGACCCTGTCGGGGTGGGGAAGGTTGGGGTGCTGCTGAGCTGTATTCATTAGTTCTGAGAACGGTCTTGTGATTGCTCTTATAAAACGATTATATCCATAAATGTTTTAAGGTGGTTGCATAATGTGTTGTTGTTAATTGTTCTAGCAAACAAGTTCTCAGTTTGACGCTGAGGTCACGTATAATAACAAATACCAAGAGCCTGAGGATACAGTTGACAAAAAAATATGCCAGTAATACCAAGAGCAGACACAAAAGTACAGAGGATAGAAAAGGCAGTATTCTAGGTTTGTTTGAAGACTCTTTATACTTACAGTTCTGTACAAAAGTATCGGGCCACCATTAGATTAGATATACCCTTGCTTTAGCAATGGCATAAAGGCAATATATAATTATATAATTAAGTCTCTTTGTTAGCATATAACCAGAAAATACAGAAAAACTGTATGCTGTATTAAAAATCTGACACAAATCAGAACTACTGCTTCTGTAGGCTACAGTGAGAAGTATTTACACTTGAGCAATAGCAGTGTCTGCCATTTGGCCCTTCTACAGTCTGAGGAGCTTTATCAAAAATGGTCTTTTTGGGATAGTAGCAGCCAAGAAACAGTTGTTTTGGAAGACAAACAGGCTGAAATGGCTAAGATATGCTAAAGCTCTCAAAGATTGGAATGAAGATCAGTGGATGGAAAAGACTATTATTTAGCGACAAATCCAAGATTGAAATTTTTGGGTTCAGTCATCCATGATATGTTATATATGGTCATAGTACCTTTACTAAAACAACAAATCTAATGGTGGCTTAAGATTTTTGCACAGTACTCTATATGGAAGGAAGAGAGACACTGGGCCATGAGGAGCCATGAGGAGCCAGGACACTGAAACATGGAGACCTGTCCTTGCTTTGATCTCAGAGAACGATATACCAGATGCCATGAAGCTGAATACCTGAGTTGGTTTGCAGGTGTGTAGTTCTGAACCAAAGAATGTAAATAGCATGGAGTAGAACCTTTTGAGGTCTGAAAAGCCAGGACAGGGAATTACAGATTTGCAAATTGGTAAGACTTTGCGACAATCAAATCTGGAAATGTGAGGATTTGAGCAGCTTCTCTATTCAGAAAAGAATGTCTCATCCTTATGTTGTTCAGAAGAAATCTGGAACATATGATGGTTGATGTAACGTGGTTAGAAAAATTGGGGTTGTTGACCAAAATCACACCAAGATTCGTTGCTGTGTGGATTGGATGGACGTGCAGAGTTGGTCTAGAGGTCCAGTGCTAGAGAGTTCTTTGCCAGGAGGTAGATCAGTCCAGTCTTGTCCAGACTGAGCTTCAGTTGCTGCTTTGTCATCCAGGAAGAAATGTCAGAAATGCAGCCAGTTACCTGTTGTGAAATTTGAGAGGTGGATGGTGGTAATGAAGAGTAGAGTTTATTGTCATCTGCGTAGCAGTGATATGAGAATGGATGGGATCTAATTACTGAGACTGTTGCTTTACTAGCGTAAAGGAGGGGACCAAGAACTGATCCCTACAGAAGTCCTGTAGTAATCCTATGAGGTGATGAAAGTGGACCTTGCCATGCTACCTGGTAGGATTGATCTTGTTATGAGATTATAAGGATAACCAGGCAAGCACATGGCTCCCAGTGCCCAAGTTAGCAAGAGAGGAGATCAGGATCTGAGGATTCACAGTCTCAACTGCAGCAGACAGTTCCGGAAGGGTGAGTTCTAAAGACATGGAGTTTTCCCTGGCTCTGTGAAGTGTTTCAGATACTATGAGAGAGCAGATCCTGTAGAGCGACCCACGTCGTAACCAAATTGGATTGTATCAAGGAGGTTGTACCAGAAGGCCAGCTGTCAAAGAGACCGCTACAGTATCCATGTGATGCCTGAACATGAGAGTTGTGGTATGGTTAATGAGGCACAGCAAATGTATTCATTGACAAAAAAAAAACCTCACCCAGATAGAAATGTCGGATTGCTGCAAAACTCAGCAGGTACTTGTTTTGCACAGTTGACAGACTTTGACAGGGTGTGCGTCATTGGACTTAGAGAAGCAGGATGGTATTTTCGTCAAATTACTTGCCTTATAGGCCATTCTGACCTACTTGTTAGGAGGTGTTGGGAGGCCACAATGAACCGGCTCTGGATGGCTCAGACAGACCACCAATTAAGAGGACTGTTTGATCTGCTGACGAGCACAAGCGGCTTCCACAGTTTTGTTGTCCACCATTCAGACATAGGTGGCGCCTTTTACCCTCTTCTCTGCCAGGACCAGTTTCCTTGGTCAGGAGATTAATTCAATTACTTGTGATATAAAACAAAGCATCACAATCTTCCCATGCTTATCTTGGTCACTGTAGTAGGGGTCCAGCGCCAATCCCAGAATTCACAGGGCAGGAGTTCTACTCAAGTTTCTGTAACATTTTACATTTACACCATTTAGCAGACGCCCTTATCCAGAGTGACTTACAATTGATACAGCCTTACAGTCAAAGGTTAAGGGCCCAACAGTGGCAGCTTGGCAGAGGTGGGATTTGAACCCTGGACCTTCTGGTCCATAGTCCAGTACCTTACCCACTAGGCAACCACAGTCCCACATAGAGTAAGTGTTAGCAGATGCCTTTATCCAGAGCGACTTCCAGTTCACTTATAATTAACAACCCAAGCAATTGTGGGTTAAAGGCCTTGCTCAAGGACCCAACAGTGGCAGCTTAGCAGAGGTGGGATTTGGACCCTTGGAACTTCTGGTCCATAGTCCAGTACCTTTCCCGCTAGGCCACCACAGTCCCAAACCACCCAACCTTTACCCAATTTCTCGAACTGCTGTTTCAGCAACTGTCTTTCACCTCTGAGCCACAGACGTTGCTACTCTTGATTTATCATACCTGAATGAGATAATGTTCTCCAGAAGGGAGAGGCAGTATAGCACAAAGTGATGAGAAAACTAACCTTGACATGACCTGATATTCCAGAAGGCACCATTAATGTAAAGGAAGCCTTGCAGTTCAATTTATTGTGGACTTATTAAATCCTACGCTAACCAACTTTAAAGTGAGTCTTCTATGTTTTTTTTTTATTTTAATTTATGCAGACCAGTGTTGATATAATGCCATTAATAGCAAGTGGTTTGCATAGTGCATTGAGTTTTCCAATAATGGATACATAGTCCTAAAGGTATGCGCAGTTTAACATCCATCTGATCAGTGTCCATTCGCTTTAACAGCCGAGGTCTTAATCATAACAGGAAATAAAAGTCTGTCTTATGTATGTCTAATTCATGTCAGAATGACAGAAAACTAGTGCTAGAAAACTCTTGTGACACCTGCTGACAGAAAAGAGAATCGCAGTCTTGAAAGGCATAAAAGTCTCTACTTTCTTTTCATTTTCAGTAAGTTTCAAGTTTTATAAAAGATAGAAAGTTAGGAATTAAATAATTGTGATCATTAAAGGAAACGTGCCTGCATTTCCATTGTTTAACTTGTTCATCTTTTAAAGACTTTAAATGACATCGTTGTAATATAGTTGCACAATAGACTTTTTGTTGGCTCTCCTGTTTCTGTGTAATCTGCAGGGCTTTTCGTAATATTTAATTTTCTCAAAAATATTGGTCTATTAGTCTACATATTATATTTTAAATGTTATATTTTAAAATGTTCTTTCTGTTCATTTGTATTTAGCCTCTTTTATTTAAACAATTCATATAAATGTATTTATTAGATAGCTTATTTATTTATGTATATATTCATATATTATTTATTAGTTCCCCCAAGGTTTCTTATAACATTTAGGGCAATTTTCCTTGCCATTCTCACCCTAGGTTTGCTCAGTTTAGAAATTAGAATATAGTATTTAATGGTGAAGGTGGTTTGAGACAAAGCTTCATTGTAAAAAGCACTGTATAAATATATCTGACAAGATTGTACCGCAGTATGCATTGCACGTTCTCTGCTGACTCTCTGTTGACTCAAAATTATGAAACTACACTACAAAATTAACAACCTTTATCTCATTAATAAAATGAAAATGGAGGGTGCAGGTAGAAGTCAGAAGCTAATTAAACACCATTTACTTCTTGATCATTTGTTACAGCGGGATATAAGTTTATACAGTGACTAAGAGTTTCAAATACTCCATATACAGTATTATATTGGGAATTTGGAGATTGGCAGTTCAGAGGCCTTTCTTACACTCACTGGCCACTTTATTAGATACACCTTTGTAGTACCACGTTGGACCTCCCTTTTCCTTTCCAGCTCTGCCTTAATTCTTCATGGCATAGATTCACCAAAGTGCTGGAAACATTTCTCAGAGATTTTGGACCATATTGACACGATAGAATCACACAGTTGGTGCAGATTTGTTGGCTGCACATCCATGATGCAAATCTCCCAGTCCATCACATCCCAAATGTGCTCTATTACAGTGGTGGTGGTGGAGGCCATTTGAGTATGTCTTCTGTTGCTATAGCCCATCTGCTTTAAGATTCAACATTCAGAGATGTTCTGTTGCATAGCTTGGTTGTAATGAGTGTTTTTTGGGGTTTTTTTATTTTTTAGTTATAGTTGCCTTTCTATGATCTTGAACTGGTCTGGGCATTTCCCTCTGATGCCTGGCATCAACAAAGCATTTTTGCCCAGAGAACTGGTGCTCACTGGATAGTTTCTCTTTTCTGACCATTCTCTGTAAACCCTAGAGATGGCTGTGTGAAAATCCCAGTAGATCAATAGTTTCTGAAACCAGCTCGGCACGCACCAACAGCCAGGTCATGTTCAAAATCACTTAAATCACATTTCTTCCCCATTGGAATGCTGGGTTCTTCCAGGAACTTCAGCAGGTCTTGACCATGTCTACATGCCTAAATGCTTACTCTTATGTGGTTGGCTGATTTAGATATTTGTTTTTTTAAAGAAAGAGATGTGTATGTGTGTATGTGTGTATGTGTGGTTATGTGCGTGTGTATATGTGCGTGTGTGTGGCGTGGGTGTTGTGTGCGTGTGGTGTGTGCGGGTGTTTGTGCGGCGTGTGTTGCGTGCGTGTGTGCGCGTGCGTGCGTGCCGTGTGTGCGTCGTGTGTGCGTGCGCGTGTGCGTGCGCTTGCGCGTGCGCGTGTCGTGTGTGTGTGCGTGACGTGGTGTGTTGTGCGTGTGCGTGTGTGCGTGCGTGTGTGCTGCGTGTGTGTGTGCGTGTGCGTGTGTGCGTGTGCGTGTGGCGTGTGCGCGTGTGCGGTCATATTTATCTACACACCCACACATATATACGTACATAAATACCACACATAATCATACACACATATTATATATATATAGATATATATATATATATATATATATAATATATAATATATATGGTGTTGTGTGTGTGTGTGTGTGGTGTGTATATATTATATATATATATATATATCTATATATATAATATGTGTGTGTATGTAATTTGTTGTTGTGTGTAGTATATATGTGTGTGTGTGTGTATATATCTGTAATGTATGGGTATGTATAATATGTGTTTTATGTATTTAAAATATATATATATATATATAATAATATATATATAATATATATATCCTGTATTTTGTATATATATCTATCTCCTCTATTGTATGTGTATATACTACTCTATCTCTCTCTATCGATCTCTCTGTGTTTGTGTGTTGTGTTTTTTGTCCTTCTATCTATCTATCTCTCTCTCTCTATCTCTCTCTATCTCCTCTGGCTCTCTATCTATCTCCTCTCCCTCCGCTCTGCTTTTTTTCTGTTACTTTTTCTTTTTTTTCTTTCTCTCTCTTCTAGTCTCCTCTATCTCTCTCTATCTCTCTCTTCTTTTTTGTTTTCGTTATTTTTTGTTTTTTTTGTTTTGTTTTTTTTTTTTTTTTTTTTTTTTGTTCTTTGTAATGTGTGTGTAATGTGTATATATATATATATATATATATATATATATATATATAATACATAATGTCTACCCAACACAGTGTGGCAAAAAGTATTTAGTCAGCCACTGATTGTGTCAAGTTCTCCTACGTAGAAGATGAGAAGAAGGGTCTGGTAATTTCATCTAGGTACACTTCACTATGAGAGAAAGGCATCCAGAAATCACATTGTAGGATTTTAAAAGAATTAATTGTAATCATGGTGGAAATAAGTATTTGGTCAAGCACGATTTCTGGCTCTACAGACCTGTAACTTCTTCTTATTACGAAGCTCTTCCTGTCCTTCCACACCAGTTACCTGTATTAATGGCACCTTTTTGATCTCGTTACTCGTAATAAAAGACACCCTGTCCACAGCCTCAAACACTTAGAACTCCAAACTCACATGGCCAAGACCAAAGAAGCGTTGAGACACCAGGAAGAAACTTGTAAGACCGCACCGGCTGGGAAGAGTGAATCTACAATAGGCAAGCAGGTTGTGTGAATAAATCCAACTGTGGGAGCAACTGGTAGAAACTGGAGACATACAAGACCATTGAACTCTCCCTCTACTGGGGCTTCCCATGCACGATCTCACCTCCTGTGGGGTCAAAATGTTCATGAGAACAGTGGCAAAACTACCAGAACTACAACTGAGGGACCAAGAGATTGGGAGAATATCTGTGGTCAATTGAATCAACATAAACTTTTTTGTAAAACTCAAACAGGAGAAAAGGGATGCTGAAATCGCATCCCAAGAACCCATACCTACTGTTAAACCATGGGGGTGGGAAAAACATCATGCTTTGGGGCTGTTTGTCTGCAGAGGAACAGACGACTGATCCGTGTTAAGGGAAGAATGAACGGGGCCATGGTATCTGAGATGTGTAAGCCAAAACCTCCTTCCATCCATCAGTGAGAGCATTGAAGATTGAACGTGGCTGGGTCTTTTCCAGCATGACAATGATCCAAAACACACCGCTCAGCAACGAAGGAGTGGCTCCGTAAAAGCATTTTCAAGTCCTGCTGGAGTGGCCAGCCAGTCTCCAGACCTCAACCCCATAGAACATTTTGTGGAGGGAGTTGAAGTCCATGTTGCTTCAAAACATCACTGCTCAGAGCATCTGCAATGAGGAATGGGCCAAATACCACTCCAGTGGTGTGCAAAACCTGCGGAAGACTTAGGAAACGGTTGAACCTCTGTCATTGTCACAAGGTTATCTTACAAGTATTGAGTTGAACCAAATTTATTGACGCAAATACTTATTTTCCACATAATTTCCAGTTAACATTCTTGAAAGATCCGACATTGTGATTTTCTTGATTTCTTTTCACTCTTTTTCTCCGTTTTGTCTCTCTAGTTTGAAAGTGTAAGCTATGATGAAAATCACAGACCTCTCTCATCTTTCTAAGTAGGAGAACTTGCACAATCAGTGACTGACTAAATACTTTTTTGGTTCACTGTACATATTAATTTAAAGTGTGAAAATTTAGTGTTGATATGATAATTGTGGCTTCAGTACTGAGCTATTACCATCATCTTGGAAATGATTGTGTAGCTGAATAACAGTCTGTGTTTGTTTTGTTGCTGTGTAATGTGTGACAGTAGGTGAGTGGATTGGGTCGAGGGTACTGCATGCGATTGAGAATAAACTTGTAATTGCTGTTATTTTGAGCGATATGATTGTGATTTGCAGTGATTCATACGTTTCAGCAGTCCTAGTGCGCTGCACAGAGCAGAATGCCTGGCTGAGGGAGTGAGTGCTGATGCATGCTTGGCTCTGGCTCACGTCTGCTGGGAGTGTCAGTGCTGGGAGCATTGTGGCTGCAACTTTTGGGTGTCTGCTCCACACTTCCTCACTCACCCAGAGACTCAGCAGAAGAACATACTGTTCCGCACACACAGTGCACTCAGAATTTGGACTTCTGTAGGGCTGACGAACAGAAAGGTGCTCTTTGCTGTCGGCACTTGTCTGATGCATCAGTGTGTAGTCCTCGATAGTTGTCGGCTCAAAGCCTTCCGGTAGCCGGTTTCCTTCCTTGCTCGGTCTGTAAGGTCAGTCAGTTCATTTTGTCTTGTGTTGTTGGCTAAAGCTGTCGGTAGTAAATGAGTGGTAAAATCATCTTTGATTCGATTAATCCTTTGTTTACCTAGAAACCGTGCTCGTGCTTTACCTCGGACAGCGTACACAGCCGTGGTTTTATGCTTGAGGAAAAAAAGTTGAAGCTGATTCACTCTGAACTCATATCCTGCTTAACATTCAAAGCACCACAGATGATTTAAAGCACTGGATGTGTCAAGAAGTGAATCATCATTTGTACTTTTATGTGTTATTCAACACAACCTTATGAGAACACCAGTAGAATACTGCATGGAGATTTATTTTTTGCCTTAAATAAATTATGCAGCTAAAGCTATTCCAGTGGGCTCTGACGAGGTTAATGTATATGTGCTGGATATTCTTCCTTCCTCACCCAAAGCCTCATAAACTGAATCCTAAGAAAGGACAAAATATACAAATTAGCCTACAACTGGCAGCATTAAATTGAAACAATAATTATAGAGCAGCAATATGAATGGATAGTACATTTTTGGGGGGTTTTTGGCCAGGGATCCCTAAATGTTGTAGAACGATATCACACTTATTTTTTTCTCGCCATTTGGCTTATCTATTCCCCCCCAGTTGCTTGACATTTCCCAGTGCCCATCATGGGTCGCTTTGGTGTGTCATACACCTGACGCTTATGTATTAGGACTTTTTAAATTGTTCTTTCAATTGGACTTTTGTAAAACCCAAACAGGGACAGATCAGGCAGGTTAAACAAGGACTAGTTTATTCCCATTTTCTCCAGTATATCTTATAGTTTATCTCCATTTGTGTGTGTTTTAGGTGTGGATCTGTATGAGGCCGTTGTCCTGCAGATGAGCCTTCTCTGGGGGCTGTTGCGGCGCAGACCCAGATAATCCCTGGTGACTGCGGCCCAGGCCCCGCCCCTACCCAGCATGCCCAACGCTGCTCGAGTGGGGAGCCTGAAGGACCCCGAGATCGCCGAGCTATTCTTTAAGGAGGATCCTGAAAAGCTCTTCACCGACCTCCGAGAGATCGGCCATGGCAGCTTTGGCGCCGTTTACTTCGTAAGTGTCGCTGCTGAAATTCTTTAGGGTTATGTGGGTCCAAATATGGCAAACCTAAATGTGTATTCTTACTGCCCATTGTGTTGTGTTCACAGGCACGAGATGTGCGCACCTCCGAGGTGGTGGCCATCAAGAAAATGTCCTACAGTGGGAAACAAACCAATGAGGTTGGTGTCTCCTTTGAAGTTTCTTATCATTCAGTATTCGGGTACAGGCTGTCAGTTTGATTGGACGTGTCGGTGTTAATTTTGCTAGATCACTTGGATAATTTTGCCTATTCTGCCTTCTGTATCTACTAATCTATTCTTTATACCACACACTGCCTTCATCAGGTCAGATTCAGAGATTAAAAGAGAAAATGCAACCGGGTTACATTCATTTTCATACTCACTTAATTCCATTCATGGTTGGAGGGAGCTGGGTCTAATCAGCATCACAGAGCATAAGGCAGAAACCAACCCTAGACAACCCATAATCCATTGCAGGGCACATGTACACACACACACAGACTCACCCTGGGACAGATTAGAGACACCAACTGACCGAACACATGTCTTCAGAAAGTCGGAGGAAACCGGAGTACATGGGGAGAACATGCAAACTCCACACAGGCAGAGTCCAGGCTGGGATTCGAACCGGGATCTCTGGATCTGTGAGGAGAGAATGCACTGCACCACCATGCTGCCCTACATTTAACCCTTTTAAAACTGTCCTTTTGTTGATTTTGCCTTATGTTTGTGGGATTTTTGTTAATAAATGAAAAAGATTATATGGGGGGGTACAAACTTTTAAACCCAACTGCAAAAATGGTTCTGCAGTCAAACTTGCTAAACTCTCACAATGTTGATTTAACCATTCATTAACGTATTTTTGTTCATTTTCTCATAGAAATGGCAAGACATAATCAAAGAGGTGAGGTTTCTGCAGAGGATAAAGCACCCGAACAGCATTGAATATAAAGGCTGTTACCTGAGAGAGCACACAGCATGGGTCAGTGCAAGATTATAAAACAATCTGTTCCTGTGTCACCTCATACTGTGTATGTACCCCAGTTGAACAGGAAGATTTGGATGAACTTGTAAGGGTTCCTGAACACGGCTTAAGAACGACGGGTCCAGTTACATTTGTCTATAGTAATTAACTACAACTGAAGGCCTCTCTCACATTGGCTAATGTTAATGTTCATGAGTCCACCATCAGAAGAACACTGAACAACAATGGTGTGCATGGCAGGGTTGCAAGGAGAAAGCCACTGCTCTCCAAAAAGAACATTCCTGCTCGTCTGCAGTTTACTAAAGATCATGTGGACAAGCCAGAAGGCTATTGGAGGAATGTTTTGTGGACGGATGAGACCAAAATAGAACTTTTTGGTTTAAAAGGAAAGCGTTATGTTTGGAGAAAGGAAACCACTGTATACCAGCATAAGAATCTTATCCTATCTGTGAAACATGGTGGTGGTAGTATCATGGTTTGGGCCTGTCGTGCTGCATCTGGGCCAGGACGGCTTGATGGATCAATGAATTCTGAATTATATCAGAGAATTCTAAAGGAAAAAGTCAGGACATCTGTCCATGAACAGAATCTCCAGAGAAGGTGGGTCATGCAGCAAGACAACGACCCTAGGCACACAAGTTGTTCTACCAAAGAAGAAGAATAAAGTTAATGTTTTGGAATGGCCAAGTCAAAGTCCTGACCTTAATCCAATGGAAATGTTGTGGAAGGACCTGAAGTGAGCAGCTACTGTGAGGAAACCCACCAACATCCCATAGTTGAAGCTGTTCTGTACGGAGGAATGGGCTAAAATTCCTCCAAGCCGGTGTGCATGACTGATCAACCAGTTACCGGAAACGTTTAGCTGCAGTTATTGCTGCAAGCGGGGTCACACCAGATACTGAAGCCAAGGTTCACATACTTTTGCTACTCACTAATATGTAATATTGGACCCATTTTTCTCAATCAATAAATGACCAAAGTATAATATTTTTGTTTCATTTGTTTAACTGGGTTCTCTTTATCTACTTTTAGGACTTAGGAATCTGATGATGTTTTAGGTCATATTTATGCAGAAATATAGAAAATTCTAAAGGGTTCACAAACTTTCAAGCACCACTGTATATTCAGTGTGAGCTTAAGCTACTTAACTATAAATGCATGAATTCTGCAGCTTTTTTTGTCTGCGTGTGCATTTAGTTTATTCTCGGATTGTAGGTGTGCACTGAAGGTCAGTTGATATATTAAGGCTTCTGTCTGTCTCCTCTCTCTGTCTAGCTGGTAATGGAGTATTGTCTGGGCTCTGCATCAGATGTCCTGGAGGGTAAGTGTTGATGTTCTTAATGATTGTTCAATGTCCTGATCACTGCAGAGATATGGACAATGCAGCAGCCGTTTGACACAAACATGAGCTGAATTTGGGCGATGAAGATTGATGAGTGCTTTCATCTTATGGTGTAACAAAAAGATTTCATTTTCTATTCAACAGTACACAAAAAACCCTTACAAGAAGTGGAGATAGCCGCAATTACCCATGGTGCTCTACAGGGGCTGGCATATCTTCACTCCCACAACATGATTCACAGGTAAGACTTTAAGAGCGTCTTATTTATGGGTTCTGGGAATGGATAGTCGACATTCTGCATGTGTCTGATAGAACTGGCACTTGTCTGCGCATGTTGTCCTGGTTTACTCTGGGTAAAGTTTCAAGTCTGGGTAGAGCTAGTTTTTCCAATGGCAATTTCAAGGCCTTTTCACGTATATTAATACGTATATTCACGTATAGAACGCATGTATATTAATGCCGTCCTTCACACCGAGTCCGAAACTGACGGACTGCCTAACATTTTTCATCGGAGCTTGTTCTAATATCTGCGTTGTTCAGATGTGTTAAAATCAGGCTGACCAATCAGAGCTCTGTTATAGGACAAGCAACACGCTGACTATAAAACATGGATATTAAAGAAAATAACTGACGGAATATAACTGAAATGCTGGGGAATGCTGCTGATAAACCTCTCGGTGACTGTATGGAACTGTGTTCTTGTTTATCTAAGTCCATTATAATCTGTTCATGCCCACAAAAACACAAACTATAGCTTCCTGTGCTAATCTTTGCTCGTGTCTTTGGTTTTGTTTCAAGTTGACAATGTGAAAAGGACACGCCGAAATCTCTGTAACACATTAAAGAAAGCAAAAAAAAAATGCTTATGTTTAGACAAAAAACGTAGCGCACTTGATGTGAAGGTCCCGCTATATTAAAAGTCCGCATTTCCTTGTGAAAAAGTCGTATTCTGTGTGACAAGGCCGTAGTTTTTCGTTTTTCACTAGTTAATTTTTTTTCTTTTATTTACAAAATTTAGGTTGCCCAAGAAACTTTTTTGGGTCTTGGTCTTCCCAGGGTTTCTTATAACATTTAGGAAGTTTTTCCTTACCTGTTGCCATAGGCTTGTTCTGTTAGGGCTGTGGACCTAGACAGTTGTAAAGCTGCTTTGAGACACTGCTCTATTGTAAAAAGCATTATATTAATAAGTTTGACTAGACTTAACATTTGTGCCCATGAAATCCTATTTACACTGTATAAGGTTCTTTAGCTGCCTGCACCATCAATCGAAAAGATGCTTGCTTTTGGTTTACTACAATGCTCAATAAGGTGGCACAGTGGCATTGCTCTAAATTGGCCCAGTATGATTGTGGCTGACTAGCGTTGATGTAACCTTGCTCATGTCGTGAATAGCCATTGATGCTGATGCGACAATAAATAAACAAATAAAACAAACAAACAAGAATGCTCGTTATAATATGTCCACTGTCAAAAGGTGTACGATGATTAGCTGCTTTATGAGCTGAAGTCTCTGTCCTATTCACAACAGAGACATCAAGGCTGGGAATATTCTGCTGACTGAGCCTGGCCAAGTCAAACTGGCTGACTTTGGATCTGCTTCCATTGCTTCTCCTGCTAACTCTTTTGTGGGAACTCCATACTGGTGAGTGCCTTTTTCTCCATCTGTTCATCCTACACCATCCCTGCCAAAGCAATAAGAAAATACCATTAAAGTCTGGTTTGTTGTTTTATGATTACACCATACGGTACATTATGTAATGGTGTGAGGAAAGTATGTCCTTGTATGACTATCCTCATGAGGACAAAACCTTGGTAAAAAGCTTAGCATAGGTCTCTGCCGTGGTTGAGGTACAACAGCGCATTAAGAAAATGCATGGTCAATGATTAATATAAAAAAATTGGTGCGACCAACTGAGAAAGTAAGTCGTACCAGTGCGACCAGTGGTAAAAATGAGTCTAGAGCCCTGGTAATTATAGTCATGATGGTGAGTCAGTGGTGTCAGAGTGGTTTTTAGATTGCATCTAGTAATGAAGTAAAATTCCTCCGGTGTAGAAGGCTTTGAAGGCATTTGTGTTATGCATTCTTCTGATGTGTCGTATTGTTGTAATGGTATGACATCAGTGTTAGATTGTTGTTTTTGATAAATGCTGTTTCCTCTTAGGATGGCTCCAGAGGTGATCTTGGCTATGGATGAGGGTCAGTACGATGGTAAAGTCGATGTCTGGTCCTTAGGTATCACTTGTATTGAATTAGGTGAGTTGGCACATGCACGTGCTTTAAATACCATCCATTCAGGACTTTGCTTATGGAATTTAAAGCTTGTCTGTTCTGTCATTTTCATATTTACTCACTTGTATTTCCCTGTAGCGGAGAGGAAGCCTCCACTCTTCAACATGAATGCAATGAGTGCCTTATACCACATAGCACAGAACGAGAGCCCCACACTGCAGTCAAGTGAATGGTGAGTGCAGAGCATATTGATCATTCTCTGGTTCAAACGGTGTCTGTGTGCCCCGCCATAGATAATTTTTAATGGGGTCTGCAGCGCCGTGCTGAAGCACCTGCTGTATTACAGTCAGACTTTCCTCCATCCTCAGGACGGATTTCTTTAGAAACTTTGTGGACTCCTGCCTGCAGAAGTTGCCCCAGGACAGACCCACCTCTGAAGAGTTTCTGCAGGTATGTACACTGAAGTTGTGCTGTACATTGGAGATGTTGTCAGCGGTTTATTGATTAAGAACTATATATAAATTGCATTTC